>VWZK01010300.1:0-103343 GCA_013396935.1 Baryphthengus martii | reverse complement strand
AGGGATAAACATCCTGTAGACATAAAGAGGATGTGGCTCTCTCAAGGCTGGAGATCAACACCACCAAGCAATGCAGCACAAATGTCCCGGAAGGTGAGCATGTGCATCAGAACAGAGTTGCATCATGCACAATATTGATGTAAGAGTTAAATGTTACAAAATTTTCTTTATTTTTTCAGACATCCTTGGCAAAGTAAACATATCAAGAGCGAAATAGAAAGCAAAACAGGGCAGTGCTAATGGAATTTAAGTGTCCTTTATTTCTAGTTTTCAAAATAAACAAGCACAGAACTGAGAGATTTCCAAAACACAGCAAGCAGTTGGAGGACAACCAGAAAGCAGTGGTATGACTAATCAAAACTGCCGCAAAAAAAATATTAACTAAGGTAACAGGAGCAGTGTTCAATATCCTGCAGAAATATTTAGAATAGACGGGGAAAAGGGGAAGGTTTCTTAAAGATTTTAAATGATTGCAATTACATCACGAGAAATGGTCAACTACAAATGAACAATCATTTAGGATGTCTAAGGAAAACCTTCAGAAAAAGATTCTCTCTTACATTAGAATATAAGAGAGATCTCAGCGCTGACACAACCATGGGAACAGATGTCAACATCAATGCATCTTTGTCGCTGTTAAACCAAATTTCAGGTAATGACTATGTGCTTTGTTAAGGCTTAAGGGGGGAATGAAGTCAGTCAGGCATACTTCCACTGATAAGAAAAAGGCCAATCTTCAGCACATAGACAACCTTACCATCAAATACCACATATTTTCTGTCCCAGCCAACAAAGACAGGCTGAATATAGAACAGCAGCTACTGAAAACAATGTTGAGAATTTGTAGTACACCTGACTGAACTCCAGAAATGAGATTTTCAGATCACACAAGAGTGATTTTTAGAAAGGATGTATCTCTCTAAACCAATTTAAGGATGCAAGTTTTTAAACCACTGCTTGTTTATATCCTTATATAGGGTATTTCTTCCTGTGACCTGAAGCAGTGAAAAGTCATCAGATTACAGGGGGTGGGGAAGTGCTACCCAGCAGGTATCACACTGAAAGGCAATCTGTCCTCTACATTTGCATCTTACTCATAATCACTTATGTTACAGGAATCATTATACATGCCCTACTTTGAAAGTGTCCGTCTGCTGCATCTGAAACGTAAGTTTAAGTTTTCTACACTTCAGTAGCCTGCAGTTTTTCTACTGATGATATCCAACTTCTTGGGTTCAGAAGATGCAGTGCAGTATAAAAAATTCTGTCTGCAGTAGAAAAATGCTAGAGATGCACAGAAGTGTAAACAAAAAGAGAATATGGGAGCATCACCCCATATAGGACATGCATACCTCAAAGAGGAAAAAAACAATACCAAAGCACCAAAAAAATGTACAAGAGGTATCTTCAGCCATGCTGACACTAAGACTTTGCTATTCAAGGAGGTACAAGTTCAAATTTGATCACTGCACATAGGTTGATGACTTTTTTTTTAAGTATGTCTCCGCATATGAACACAAACCTCACGATTATGAGAAGAAAAAGCATGTAGTCCATGTGTCACTACTTGCACATATGAACAAGTTTGTCCTGGCTTCTGGGTGGGGATTTTTGTTGTTTTGGGTTAGGATTTTTTCCTGGCTTGCTTTTTGTTTTAAATAGGCAATGGCAGTATTTTTTTTTAATTAATTTGAAAGGACAGAGAGTCTGTATGGACAGTGTAACATAGCACTGACATAATACAGAAAAACTTTCCAAATGTCCACATTCATTGTTTGAATTTGGAAGCAAAAGCGGCGGTGCCATCTTTACTTGCCAAAGGCAGAAAATTACACATTCCGATTCCAGCAGCAGATTTGCAAGAATTTAACTGAAATGATAGCCTGCTCATCAAATGGCTGTCAGGTACAAAGGCTTTTTATACTTACTCCTAGTACCTGAATGATGCTTTTGAGAAAGGAAAAAAAATATGAAACTAATTTACTTTGTATGGACTTTACAGTTCCCAGGCTTTTCTTCTTCTTCTTCCCCCATTCTCTTCCTCCCCTCCATCAAAAAGAAACTGCATAGAGGGAGTCTCAATTCAGGAGTGACTGGTTGGATTTCCGTGTGCACTGGTAGGAATTCACTGCAGTACTGCCTTTCATCAGCATCATATATGATTTGGTATTATTTCAAATTATTTATTTTAATGTTTTCAGTTTGTCATATGAAGTTACAGTAATGCTTCTGCAAAGACAGCTGAACACAGCCTTTATTAAAAATGGATCAGAGCATCAGGGAAGTTCTCTTCGAATTTTGTAAATTTTGTCCTTGTACCTTTTAATCAGATAGTTTCCAAAAATATAAAAAACAAAAATCTATTAGGTAAAGCTTGAACTTGCTTACATAAGCTAAAGAAACCTAAGTAAGGATTTGGTTCTGTTCTAAATTACCATCTGAAAAATAATTATCTGAATAACCTCACAAAAGGTTTCCCAGAAAACATGTTTTACATGTAAGAACAGAAGATGCAGTCTCTCTTTGAACAAAATATCTTTTGACTGTTTACAACTTTTAAGGTTACTCTCTTTCATGTTATATTAAATTCAAGTTAACCACCTAGGCATCTCAACAACTCCCTTCCAATGACAACACTGCTTGCTCAAGCTGCTAAATGCCTTAAAAAATGTCAAATAAAAGTTAACAAAAGTATGGAGAGGAGCAACAAATACAAACTCCTCAGGAAAAAACAAACAACAACAACAAAAAACCAACGAAAAAAAAACCCAAACAAATAAACAAAACCCATCACAATAAACAGGTGACAGGATAGTAAGGTAGACAACACATGATTATCACTACAACAGCCTCTGCATGCATATCTCCAGAAAAAAACTGTCCTCTGCATTGCAGTGCTGTTGAAAGTGATTTTTCTCTTGCATATCTGGTTTCACTATTTTGTTCAGGTTTAATTCTGTTGCATTCGTGTGCTGCATAGTAAAAGGCCAAGACACAGACATTTTTTTGACCATCGCATTTAATTTTATATATGTTCTCAGCTGTATCTTATTATGGAGACATAACTGGAGAGTTTCAATCTCTGATACATAGATTCACTTTTTGAAATGCAACATCCTGTGATAAACATATAAACACACTATTAGAAATGGTCACAAGCTATTGAAAGCTGCCCCAAACTTGCAGCGCAGGTGGCCAACACAGATGGGAACTGAAGGGTCCTACTTTGGGATGCAAAGAAGGTCTGCTGCGAGTGATAGAGCATTACATGTCCCCTGGGAACCCGGCTTCCACCAGTCTACCAGCTATGGGAGACCCCATAACAGACAGCCCTTTGCAAGAGTCTCAGCTCCTGAGCTTCTTGGCAAGTGATGCATTTTGTGGCTCCCTATGTCTTAAGACTATTTTTATATGCAAAATAAGATTGGTCATACCTGAATGACTACATTCTCTCTAGATGCTTCATCTTATTGAGAGAAGCAAAAATGACAACACTGAAATCTGAGGTTGAAGTTTGTTATTAGTAAAAAGATCAAATACCTAAGAGGTTACATTTGGGAAACAAAGGAGGGCATAGCTATTTCAGCTTTCCTCAGTACAAGATGCAGCAGATACTATGTCATCTAGCCACCAACCTTCATTTATGAAGTTAAAAGTAGATTGAATCATCATTATCTTCACTGACTTATTTGTGAGACCAGTTTTAGTAAGGGCAATGAAATACAAATAGTCTGGATGGAGTTTGTAATACCCTTGGGCAACACAAGTAAAGACCAAACCCCAACAGGACAGAAAACATTACTTTATTCTTTGGTGTTTCTTGTATTCATACATGCACTTTAATTATTTTACAAGAACCCAGCACAACTTGCAGATTTAGATTTGCCAGAAAATACAGAAAAATGCAAAGACTCGAGGGAAACAAACTGAGTGATGGAATTAAGCAAGGCAATAGCATCCAATGAACCTACAGTGTTTGGAGGCCACTCTGTTCTTTTGTAACAAAATAGGCTTAGAGAACAAAAAATACAGCACCAGCTGCACCAGGCTTCCAGCAAGTTGGTTTAGCATTGGCCCCAAAAAACGTATGATCTCTTTGTAAGGTCTATGTTTCATAATAGCCTTCAGAATTCAAATAACTTTCTGACAATAGTAGCAAAGCTGGTGCCTCCTAGTTTCTTCAACCTCCCTGGAAAATACTGAAATCAGTAGTTAAGTCCCTCATTCCTAGTAATGAGCTCACCTTGATGTTACTCCTCTCTTCTGAATCTTATTAGAAGCCAGAAGAAAAAACTTCTTAACTACTGTTGCTAGCAGCTATACAGGAAGAAGGAGCAAAGAAATTGTGAGCCTCTATTTTTAGAGCAAGTTTGCTTTTTCTTCTACAAAGATGAGATCATGACAACAAGAAGTTGAAGCTTAAGTCTTTCCTGTAAGTTCTGAAATCATTCTATTTTCCATAATACTAATTTCGGAAGAAAAAAGAACTTGAAGACAGTGGGACATAGCACAACTGATGCATTAATATTTTTCAGACTTCTGGTTCCTTTGGTGGATGAGGGAAATTACATATTCAGCTGTCCCATAATTTAAATAAAGCCAAACCAACCCTTTCCAAAGGAAAGAAAAAAACCTGACAAAACCCAAAGAAATCATTGCCTAGCAATCTATAAAGACTCCGATGCTGCACAAAAAGAAAAGCAGAATTCAAAGAAAGGATCTCAAAACCCTTTCACCCTGAAATGGCATTTAAAACCTCCGGGGAACTTCAGACTGACTGCTAGGTGGATTCAAGGTCTGAGCAGTAGGACTGACTTCTGGCAGAAAAAGAAGCACCGCTGACTAGATTTTAAACACTGCTTTAACTGTTCATTGCTGTCTTTATGGACTACTCTGATATATAACTGTATATGTATTATATATCTTAAACTTCTTTATTTTAATATATGAAAAACTAATGCATTTTTTTCTGTAAGAACAAAAAAAACAAAACACAAAATGAACATTCAGGATTTGCAGGAGGATGGTATAATTTAATTATATTAACCAAATGCTGCTCCCATCATATCAATATGCTTGCTTTCTTTCAGAGGTCTCCAGAGTTTTGGCTAAGAAAGCAAGTCAAGGAAAGAAAAAGGATTCCTCTTCACTGTTAAAATGTGGGTCTTCGTGCTGAAAATGCACACATGAAAGAAGATCCCACTCTTTCTCTAGTAATTAGCTGGCACTTAGAAACCTGCCAAGGCTTTCTGCAGTATGTTACCAACATGCTTAAAATGCCCCCGTTAAAGTGCACATTATTTCTCTCCAACTGCTTTTTTCCATTTTGCTGTATTTCACTCACCACTATACTATAATGCAATCAAGTATCTTACCTTATTTTTATTTTATAGAAAAGGAGAGTAAGCCCAAATGGTTAACACAGCTAGAATTTCATATTTCTGATATTTCGTATCAGATGTAAAAATGTGTTCTAATCACTTGAGGAAATTATGTTATAGTCTTAAACACAGTGGAAATTGCTTCTGTTATACTCATCCCACTTTTAGCCTTCTCTTATAGTCACCTTTTCATTTGGAATGTTTTAGACCAAAGACTGTTGGCACATATGATCAAGTATTTATACATAAATACTTCCTTGAAAGTATTTAACAGTTTAATTTCTCACAAATATTGAAAATGACAAAATATGCAAGAGACAGAGCTACACATCACTAAGATTGTTCTGCTGTTATAGTCACGTAGTGTTTTGCTGTAGTTGAAGACATAAATCAAACTACTCTTCAAAATCTGTAATATAATCATCTTGTTACAACATTCTGCTCCCAGGATGTTTGCTTTTTACTAAGCATAAAGAATATTCAAATTTATCATTGTATTAGTGAGTTCTGCCTTGTCCCTTCTTCTGCCGATGTAAACCCTTGATATGTGAGATGCGGATGGCATAAGTGGCAATCAGAGGAAGCAGGCAAAGAGCCCCTTCTACAGTGTAGGAGGCTTGGATGGGCAAGTGAAGCAGATACATGATTTGATACAGGCTAGCTGGCAGCATAAAAAATAAAAAAGCCAAGGCTCAAGAACAAAAAAATCATTTGTTACCTGGGAAGCACTGCAGTTAACTACATTATTTGTACTTACCTGCAGACTGGAAAGGGCATGGACAGGTACTCGAGATGATGAATCTGTGCAAACAGCTAGGAAGGAAGACTGAAAAATAAAGTTTCCAAATGCTTTTAACAGTAAAGAAGAATCCTCTTTCTTTCCTTCACATTCTTGATTGAGCAAAATTCTTGGAATCTCCAACGCAAGTCTCGTACATGTGCTGGGAACATCACTTGGGCAATGCATTTGCATTACAGAACACCGGCAGCTTTCTGCTCTGCCCTTGTACCACAAGTGAATGGTTTCATCCTATTTAAGGTGTTTTCCTTGACATCCCTCAACTTTTGTTATATTCCTTTCATAACACTTACTTTTCTTGAAAATTTTCACATCATTTCTCAGGCTTTATAATAAGAACATAAGGATTTTAAAAGCATTTGTCTGTGAAAATAATTTTCTTTTCTGTGTTTTGTAACAATTCTTTGTGCAAGACACCAAAATACAGCAAAACACACAACCTTGCACAACCAACCTGAAAAAAAAAGGAACAAGACAACCTCATACGCTATTTGTATGTGCACAAATTATGAAAAAAAACCACAAGTTTGAGTTCTATTTAACGGCAACACACTTGCACCTATATAACTGGTCTAGACAGGAACAAACAATGAGTGTCATTCTAAAAAGCACAAGTATAACGCGCATTAAAATAACTATACATAACTGTGAAATATAATTAGAACAGTCATCTAAAGGGTAACAATTTCCAGAGGAAACAGTGAAGATATTATATTCATGTAACAGGAAACTAGATTAGAAGGATCTATCTTCATAATTATCAAAGGAAGGAACTAATAAATTGCTATTTCTAGATATCTATATAAAAGTATTCATTAACGGTATATCAAAATGCATTCCTGTAGAAGACTCATTGCTATACAACCTACTTTCCTAAGACAAGACTGTTGTTCATAAGAGTCAGTCAAAGAAATAAAAATGGGGTTTGTAATATACCTGCTTATACTAGAGGGATTAAAAAAAAAACAAACCAAAAAAACCCCACACTCGAAAAAATAAACTTCATACTTAAACAAAGCTTATGAAAGAGGTTTTTAATGACCATCTGAGTCACACTGGGCACACGACACTTTTCTTCATACTTGTGTTTATGATTCCATGTGCATGCGCACATCCTCCCCAAACAAAACAGCATATTCCTCTGCACAGATGCCTTACAAGAAGGTGCCCAGGAAAAACTGATTATCTGATGAATCCACTATGCGTACCTAACTGCACCACAAACTAGTAAACTGAGGAAAATAAATACTCAGGACTACAGCAGACATTTATATATTAAGAGTGACTACAAGTGACTGACTTTGAACTGGGACATTTACAGTGAAATCTGCTGTACAGAAGTAATAGCTCACAACAATGGCAGAGAACTAAATTTGGCATTTTGATTAACAGTCTTTGATGAAGCCAAATGGCACTGGCTGGGGTAAAGTATTTGATTCCCCCCCAACCCTCGCCAAAAAAGAGCTCTTCAGCCGGTCAGTTCTTCTGGGAAAAATACCTGCTGGCTGTCATTTGAATCTAGCAATCATCCATCAAAATAACATCAAGAAAATCACTGAAACAAAAATATTGATTAAATAAACAACCATAAGAACATGAAGCAATTATTTAGTTCCCCAGGTATATCAGTATGCATTTTATTCTTTGTGTATTTTTCGCTAAGCTCTGCATGACATCTGGCAAGCCTTAGACAATGAAGTAAATGTGAAATGAAGTGCTTTTTATCTTTTGTTTTCCTTTTTTTTTTTTTTTTGAGATAAAACCTGTATTTTTAAATCTCAGCTAAGATATTTTTCCTATGTTTCTGCAGTTGAGCTTATTTACTAATGAACCAAATGAATACTACAGGGATGCATCAAATAAGGAGAAGAAAATACAACCCATTCATTTAGTAATGCAAAAAAACCTTGGTGAAAAGAACATCAGAAATAAAGAATCAAAAGAATTCAGTTATTCCAGTGTTATTATAGATCTCATGATAATTTGGCATTTACCTTAAAAGTTTAAGATCCTGTATTACAAAAAAATGGATGCCACAGCTTCTTGCATTTTATTTTAAAAAAAAAAAATTCCCATGCCTTATAATTGGGGAAAAGTGCAATATATACTTAATATCTGAGATGGGAGCAAATTCATGTAAACACAGTTATTTCCCATTTCTGGAACATATAGGTGTTAGGCCTGATTCATGAAGATCACGTGATACCTTCTGAGAAGATGTAACGATTGGCGATTGGGAAATTTTATTAAATACTGCGACATTTTTCTCCCCAGTCTACACAGACCTTACACAAATCACTGCAGATGACAAGGTCCACTGCTCAGTGTATTATACCTCAAGCTATATTTGAGTCTGTTTCATTACATTTACGGAAGTTAATTTTAGTCATGATTGCGATTTGCAGGCCAATCCAGACTGCCAGGTTTCAAAATCAAAAACTCAGAGTTTCTGCATGTTCAGTGATGTATGATTCTTGTGATTCATCACACAAAGACTATGAAACATGGAAAGAAGAGGTGATTACTGATGTTTTTTGGACAGTAATGCCCTTAAAAAAAACCCCAAAATAAAATTGTCAGAGCTACCCTGACAGCTGATCACATAGGACTGGCCTTGGTTCCTCAGTACAGCTTCTCGATTACAGCAATGTCACGTTCACGTACACCGACCGCTTCTGGCACACATACTAGCATCACTGTTCTTCACTTTCCACTGTTACACTTAGGATTAAGATCTTCCTTGTCTTACCACAACCAGCTTATTTTATGCTTGTTGCTTCGGTTATTTTTTTTTCTAAAGGATGGTTAAGAAAAAGCCAGGCTTTTGATGTTGAAGGTCAAAATATCTAAGACTAAGCAACAGATGAGAAACCTGATGAAAACGAAGCACAAAACTGATAAACATGTTATAATAATAGAGAAGCCACTTTAATTACAGCTATTACACATCCATCTCATGAAGGATTTTATATACAGAAAACAAGAGTAAACTAAATGCAAGGTCATCCTTTAAAGCAGAAAGTTTTGTGCTTGCAGGTCTACAAAAGAACCTTCTCAATGGTAGTGGAAGAGTGCCAGCCCTGAGCTGCACAGATAATGAAACAAAAAAAAAAAAAAAAAAAAAAAAAAAAAAAAAAATCACCAAGCCAAGAAATGTGAAAAAAACACAGCTGGCTGTACAACTGAAGGTGGGAAAAGGGGGACGATAAGAGCTCTTTGACAATAAGAATGACTTTGTAAGTCAAGGCTTATTTCTTTTCTTTCTTGAAGGAATTCTAAATATTTTCAGCACAACTTCCACTTCAAGAGTTATGAATTTAGAAATCAGTACGTCCTTAAAAGGAATCCCCACAGTAAGTTTCAGGTAGAAGATAAAGCAGTTGCTAGAAACAAACTTAAGACCCTGCTCCTCACATCATGAAAAAGTAAGACAGCTTGAAAAGAAATCTTTGATATAATTTCCTAAGTGAGCATTTAGAAACCCCAGGAAGAACCCTAAAGTTCACTCTTCATGCCATCATTAACCATCACAAAAAAATAATAAAATAAATGAAGCTACAGTGTGTGCTTCTGTGCACATAAATAGACCGTATATGCCCAGCAGAACAAAGTGAAAACATCACAAAGGACATGGCCATTTTGAACACAAAGCATGGGCACCAGCTGACCTCACTGCTCTGACCCTGAGCTCCCTTATCTTCATTTTGTCGGTGTTTCATTCTCTTTAGACTGCTTTTGCAACAAGTGGACCAAGGAAAGCTACCACTTTCCCAGGTACGTTTTGTTCACACATTGTGTACATGTGCTCAGACCTTCAGAAGGGAACATTATAAACAAATTAATGTAACACACAAACCATAACCAGTCCTGCTGCCTCCCTTGCACTTTCCTTTCAAGACCAGCACATTGCTAACAGCTTGCATCTCTGCAGCTGGGCCAGGTACAGAGAGAGTTCAACGGAGGTGAAGGTTCAACAAGGTAAAGGGAAAAAAAAAACAAAACACCTCCTCCACAGTGTTCCAGCTTATTCAAAAGGCCATTGTTCTCTTCAAATAGCTTTGGCTGGCAGCGCTCCAGTTTGTGCTCCCTTGCCACATGATGAACATCCCAGTGGAGGGCATGGGGCTAAGCCACCCTGCCAGCTCCAGTGTAGCCATTCAAATCCTTCCTCTTGCAAGGAGCCTACTTGTTTTTTCTGTTTCTGAGATTAGCTCCATGGTAAAGAGCACACCTGCTTCAGGTTTGGAAGGTGCTCATGTTTTGCAAAGGTACAGCCACACTAAAGCTCTTGGACAGAAAGCAGTAACAACCAAAAAAAAAAACAATGCCTCCAAGACCTTTGTGGCTCAGAAGAATTTCTTTGATTAGGCATCGCTACAGCAACTTATTGTAGTGCTCCAGGAGTTACTGTGGAGTAACTGATAAAAAATATCTTACAGATTTTTAGATCTATAGTAGATGGCTATGTCTGCTCATATTAAAAAACTGTTGTTTCTTCTATTGACTACATCTTGTAGGTCTGGAAGCTATTATGAAAAGAGTGCACCACAGGTCACTTATGTCACTATAGTGATGGCTTTTCCAATTTCAGTGTCAAGACCTTCCCTCTCTCCCTATCTGAAAGCTCAGTTCTCCTCTAGAGCATTGATGAGCAAGCCGACAAATGGCATCTACTAGAGATTTCATGCATTTGGAAGCTTTTTTTGCCCTTTCTTCATGATGACAGATGTGTTTAAAAAAAACCCAACAGCCAACCAAACAAGCAAACCGAAAAATCAACCCCGCCCAAAACATAAATCCTTTTGCTTCTTGGACAACAAACTCCTGGTTTTGTGGTTTTATTTTGCAGTTCCTCAATACTTCACAGCTAATCTCTGCCCAGCTGTAGGCAACAGTTCTCATGAAATACCAACACAGGCAAAGGAGAAAGAGGTGACCTTAAAGATGATTTTACTTGTACAGCACATTTCAGATGAATTAATTCCAATAGAAGCTACTCTTTTATGCTGCTATGTCCTCTCACTCATACACTAAGGCCTGAAGGCAGAAAGGAGATGTTGAGGTTCTGATGTTGAGACCTGCCTTATGTTCAAACCATTAGCAGCAGCTCAGAACCCCATTTGATTAAAAAATACAAACAATCCAACACAGAAACACCACAACTGTCCTACCACTTGTGAAGAAAGGCCATTCACCCTGTGAAGTTTCCTACAGAAATGTGTACACAGAAGCTCATTACATTTAACCAATAAACATTAATCCATTTTCTATATATTTTTTTTAAAAAAAGATAAATCAAAATACGCATTTTAATAAGCAGGTAAGTAAGCATTTTATGTTCACTTTCTTTCACTTTACAGAGGATCGGATTTTTTTGTAGCTTTACCCGTGTGAATTATAGATTGAGTTCCTGGGGATAAAATGCATACCTCCTATGGTTCTTAGAAGCAAAGGATCATGAAAAATTGAGATCTATCAGATCTTACTGGAAATACACGTATTGACAGTTTTGGGCATGGAGATTTCCAATAGGGCCCACATTAAGTAGCAAATGAGGCAAAAAGTCAATTTTAATAAAAGTTACTCATGCTCACCATTCTCATCATATCCATGCTCATTCTTTCACAGTAGTGTTCTCAGCGTAAATAAGCTCTATTTATCATAAAACTGGAAAGACCCAGCTTCCATCACTGGATAAAACCGGTGCAGTTAATCCACTGCTGTCATTAACAGCGATCGACAGAGATATGCTGCTGTCAGTCTGGACATCCATACCTGACACTGCTTCCATTCTTGCATTCACATCAGTTTATTAAGGCTAGCAGAAACCCAGAAGAGAAGCAGCCCTTGTTTACAACTCATGGATTTTTCAGGTTATTGCATTAAAGAAACCAAGGGTAGTTAAAATAGTGCTGGATGCAAGTGAAAAGTACTGTTGACCTTTTTTTTTTTTTTCCCTGATAACTTTGGTTAATAAGTTTGGTGTTTTTTTCATACTATCAGGATGTTTTGCAGCAGTGAGGAGGATGTGTGTACAATACAAGTGAAGAAGTGAAAGGGCTAAGAATTTTTTGCAATTTTTAATACAGAAAATATATACAGAAATGCATAATACAAAAAATAAATGGAGTTTTTGAATGCAGCCAGAAAATGCTCATTAACAGCTGAATATTTCACAATCATTTTACTGTTCAGTTGCAAGCAGTAATGAGATTAGCTTTTTGCCTAAACACAAAATCAAAATAAACACTAAATCTGCTTCCCCTCTGACTGTTCAAAAACTATCCTCTGCTATCTGAAGATCTCCTTCTATGAGTAAAATGAAGCTGATTTGCCTTTACTGAAGACTCTGCCTCCTTGCCATTACCATGTGCTGGTACTTAATGACAAGTCTCACTCCACAAACTGCGCAAGGCCAGTGGCTACTGGGAGCCTTTAGCAAGTAAATATCATGTCAGAAGCCTTTACTTCAATGGTTGAACACAGCTCCTCAGCTCACCCCTAGTTATCACAAACGGTGTAATACTGACTTGCATCAGGTCATCCCCTTCATAAGAGCCCTATTACATTACTGTAACGGGGTAAGTCTTTAAAATGTATGCTTCCTTCAGTTCAATAGGTACATATGGATTGTTTAGTGTTTTTACTACACAAATAATAAGGTATAAACAAAAATATGAATGGAAACTAACAGTCTTTATAAGTAAAACACACAAGTCTTAAAAAGATTACTTGTATTTTAAGCAGAGATACCATGCCAAATCATTTTGGCATTCTCAGGCTTATTCCCACAAGGTAAAGAGCTATCAGCTACCTTGGAAACATAATTATTCTTAATAATAGAATGGTCATTTTGCTATTTGACAAATACATGGAAAGAAACATGCAGTTTCAGTCACTCTAAAATTTTCACAAATCCAGATCAAGTTGTCCAAATACCTTCACAGAATCATTGAATGGTTTGGGTTGAAAGGGACCTTAAAGATCATCTAGTTACAACTTCTCTGCCATGAGCAAGGACACCTTCCACTAGACCATGCTGCTCAGAGTCCCTTCCATCCTGGCCATGAACATTTCCAAGAAGAGGACATCCACAATGTCTCTGAGCAACATGTTCCAGTGCCTCACCACCCTCACTGCAATTTCTTCCCAATACCTAATCTAAATCTACCCACTTCCAATTTGAAGCCATTACCCTCATCCTGTCACTACACTCCCTGATAGAGTCCCTCTCTATCTTTCCTGTAGGCCACCTTTAAGTACTGAAAGGCTGCCATAAGGGTTTCATGGAACCTTCTCATCTCCAGGCTGAACAACTCCAATTCTCTCAGCCTGTCCTCGTAAAAGAGATGTTCCAGTCCTCTGATTATTTTTGTGGCTCTCCTCTGGCCTTGGTCCATTAAGTCCACGTTTTTCTTATGCTGAGGGCCCCAGAGCTGAACACAGTACTCCAGGTGGGGTTTCAGCAGAGTAGAGGGGCAGAATCACCTCCCTTGATTTGCTGGCCACGCTTCTTTTGATGGAGCCCAGAATGCAACTGGCTTTCTGGGCTGCGAGCATACACTGCTGGCTCATATCCAGTTTTTTATCCACCAACATGCCCAAGTCCTCCTCTACAGGGCTGCTCTCAATCCTGTCATCATCTAGTCTGTGTTTGTTCTTGGGATTGCCCTGACCCAGGTGCAGGACCTTGCATTTGGCCTTGTTGAGCTTCATGAGGTTTGCACAGGCCCACCTCTCAAGCCTGTGCTTCATGTAAATTTTCACCCCCTCTCCTAAAGCATGATTCCAAAACCAGAACAAAGGGGAAAAAAAAAACAACCAAAAAACAAACAGCCAAAAAAACCCTCAAATACAAAAACAACAACCAAAAAGGAAAAGAAAAGAAAACCCACTCGACTCATCCCCCAAAACTCCCTGGATAACTATCAAATTTTGGCTCAAAACATGCGAAGAGAATTTTCCTGTGAACTTAAAGTTCCTAAAGGGGTGCCTCAGCCACTGCACCATACTGTGCATGGAGGGAACTCTGTTAACTTGTTTCCACAGCATGAAACGTCTGAAATATTCAGTGACAGGAAAATTAAAAATAATAATAATAAAAATAATTCTGGCTTCAAACTGTATAAAAATCAGATTTGTCAGTTCACCTGCCAAACCAAAAGAATTCTTGCACAGCTCTTGCTACAGAAAGGAAAGATGACTGAACTACTGGTGTTTGCTAACAGAATTCAATGTTTTATTTCCTTCAGTTTTCAGTAGTGGATAATACTTTTTGTTTATAAAAAGACCAGAACAAAGCCACGTTCAGCAATTCACATAATACAACTATACTATAATACCCTGTCTGCATCATCAAGTAAGTGTTCTCACTACTTAGAGAGGCCAGCTACAGATACAGAGGTGATACATGGACACTTCAAAATGAAATAAACCACACATTAGACTCCAAGAGAGGACAAAGAGAGAGTGAGAAAGACTAGATTGAGTATTCACTAGAGTGAATCATAGGCAACCGACTCTTTCCTACGAATAAGCAAATAATCTGAATGTTCTTTACATGTCTGGTATTGTAAAAAAATGGAGAAGTTGCAGCTCTAATAATCTCTGTGGAATGATTAATCACTTAAAATCTGAGTTTGCAAAGGAAAACTATTTAAAAGAGTTATCCACAAGTTGGATTACTTTTGCTAAGCCTGAAGTGATCTTTCTACAGTACTAAGAGTCAATGCAATAATAAACTCAATTATGTCCAAGCACTGAACTACGCACAAATTCCCATCATAATATCATTTTTTCATTCTCCAAAGACCATCTCTACTGCAACTGCTTTGCACAAATTTGCAGAGCTCTGTGCATTAATGGCAAGCTCACCAAACAGCTTCATCTCCTTCATAGAACAAGATCCCACCTTGCCACAGATACGTAACAACCCTAAAGAGGTTCAACCACCATTAAGACCACAAAGACAACTAATCACTTTTTTACTCAAAGCAAAACTGTAGGTACTTACATCCTTTCTTACTGAATTAACCAGAAAACCAAGAATAGTGAGTTACAAATTAAGGCAGGTCATTTTAAAATTGTATGAAAGGCCTTGTTTTACCTTATTAAAAATGCAGAGCATCTGATGTAATACTATCCGAATAAATGCTGTGTAATATAAATAGAAAACTATGCTAGTGAATTATTACAGCAGTGTGACTATACATGTGCAAATAAGGTTTGACAAGATGAATGCAGCAAGATTTACTTTCAACTGTTATCCATACGCTGAATACCTCAAGTCAGTTTTACAGCAGTCCTTCTGCAGGATGTGTTTTAGGTATGAGACTCCAGTGACCTTGCAAATTAATAACTATTTACAGACTCAATATTCATTGTCAAATACTTGTTCTGCTCGGGGAGAAAAAAAACCAAACCAAACCACCAACCAAAAACCATGCCAAACACAGGGACAAACAGGAAAAAACAAGCACTGGAAAGAAATAGCCACACATTGACAGGTACCAGGAACCAGGCACAAATTGACAGGCTTAGCCAGGAGGCACCAAACTGGGCTCTTGGTCCCAAACCAAAAGCAGAAACAACTCCGTGCCTACCAGATGCAACTCAAGCTTCACGAGAAAAAAAAAATAGCCAGAAAGAAATACTATTTTGATCAAGCAACTGTCCTTGCAAAATGAACACAATGCACTGGGACATGTATACACATACAGCAAAATACAGGCTACTTCAAACACAGCCAGGCACAAGTAGGCCTTCATCCTGCTCCTTTCCGTGTTCATTCCCTCCCCTCTTACAAACACCCATAGAAGAGCAGTAAGAGTTAATGGAGAAATATAAAAGCAGCTATTGCAACAAAACAAGATACCAAGTGCGTAAAGATGCTCCCATAGAAAAATGATTGGCAAATCACAAGAGCTACATTTCACAATGTAGCAGGCTAATAACATCTTCGGACAGCAAAAAGCCATTTCTTAAAAAGATATATTTGATTATTTATCCATTTGATGGTTTTGGCTGAACTCTTCAGGCAAATTGAGAGGGTTAAAGTAGAATTCATGCAAGAAGGACTGAGCTTGTGCATAAAAGCTGCTTCACTACAGACAGTATTAATTTACCACATACTTCATTTTGCAACTTGAAACAGATGGTAAAACACACTGAGATTCTACATAGGGCCCTCTTTTTTTCTGAACCGAAGTAAACACACAACCTTTGGAAATCATGAGGCTTCATTTGCTCCCAGGCAGAGTTTAAGTCAAGACCTCTCAGCTCTGAGGTCTTAGAGGGGGAGAACAGCTCTTTGCTCCATCTAATGGTGAAAAGGAATCAGCATCTCTATAAGGTTTAACTTATCTACCTGGTAAAGTCAACCCAGGGCAACTTGTGCGCATTAGTTTATGTCGTACTGGAGCATACTTGGGCTGTGTGTTGATAAGGCATGGCATAGGTACACAGAGCTGCGGAGGAGACAGAGGCAGTTGCAGGCACAGTCCTGGAAAAGGCTGGTCACATAAGGACAGCTGGTAACCACCACTGATGTCTACTCCCAAAAGAGGAGCTAGAGTTTGCTCCTGTAACTGTCTCCGCTTTCCTCTCTAAGTCTTCAGGCCCTGTGCAGGCCACTGGCTCCATGTGTTGGACCTCTTAACATAGGAAGGTGATGTAGTGAGGACAGGTGAGCTGGGGCAGAGCCAGCAAGACCAACTTCATGCAACAGTACTGGGCAGCAAAAGGCTGAGCATCTCCTCCTGCTGAGCAGTGCTTGGTTTGTGATGACCGTGTTCACATTTCCGTCATAATCAATCAACTCCTGAACAGAGTGTAAAAATATCAGGCTTGTCCTTTAAAGATACTAATTAATCTGAAAGTACTAAATCTTGGTATAAAAAAAAAATGTTTAGGGCTTTTTATACATTGATAGTCAAGGTAAAAGACTAAAAAAAAAAAAAAAGAAAAATATCCAAGTACTCCATTTACATTCCTTTAAACATGCTTGATTTTCAGAAAACAAGGAGCAGCTATTCTTTCCCAAAAATCAGATCTTAATCCAAGTTGGACACTCAAAATTCTCTAGTCCGTTTGGAAACCTTATTTTAGAAGCAGAGGGTTGATTTCAGTAGATGTGACTTGGTAGACAAAAATGCCAAACAGAAGCAGAGTTATCATATAATCTGAAACAAGACGAAGCATAGAGTTTTACCCAACGTAACCTCCCTTCAAGCCCAGTAATGCCACACAAGTTAATTCAAATATCTCCTAAAGATAACTGCATCTGTATGTCAAGACAGTCTGATTGCTCTGCAGGTACAGAAGGTGTATTTTATTCTATTTTCCTATACCATCTTTATGATCTGGACGTCATCTGGCAGTTAATATCTAAATTCTATCTAGTTTTGTAAAATGTTTAATAATTCTCTTATTAAAATTACTTGAAACATTACCTTAGCTCAGCAAATTGCACTTTGATTTCTATGACATTGCACATTTATATTTTACATCTATTTATATATAAAACCACATTTACTGCCCCATTTCTGATACAGCTTCCAAATTCCATAAGCATTTAAGGCAACATCTATACATATTACCTTGCTATGTATTACCTTGATGACAGCAAAAGCAGTAACAACTTATCCGAAAATGTTTTCTCCTGCTGTATCTTATGCAAGTTTATAGGAGAAAAAACAAAATCATGTTTCATATTTCTTCTTAAAGACAGGCATGAAGTAAACAGTACAAACACTGGCGCAGAAGAGCCCTATGTTATTTTTAATAAAAACATTTGCCATTTATATAGCTTACTTCTTGATGTGAATGTACTACTTCTTCATAGGGGAGGTCTCATCCTCTTATTCCTCCAACTTTGAACATAAAATGAATTACTTAATGTGAAAGAGTATGACTTCTTTTTCATGCACAAATGTCATAGAAAAGAATAAATTATACTGAATTCCCTACGTTTTTTTAAAAAAATATGCCTTAGAAATTGAGCACAATGGGAAAATAATTAGGCCCTGTGCTAACCAGCATTTCGTTTCTCCTATTGCAATACACTAGTACTTGGCTAACAAGTTGAGGAGCAGGGGGACACTAACTTAACTAGTAGTTACTGTTGTCATTCCCTTACACAATTGTGACACCTAACTTTTCATTTATACTCACAAAAAACACACAACCGAAGCTGAACTTTCACTGTCATCTTGCTATAATCAGTGCTGACAAACTGGCTCTTTTTTTTTTTTTTTTCTTCCCTCCCCAGAAATGTGGAAGACTTTTTTAAAAAATTCTGGAAGTTCACTGTTCCTTTAGGAATATGGCAGCAAATGAGCACATACACAACTCTACTATATGAGAATTTTCTGAATTATGTTCTCAACACTACAAAAGCAAAGCTACTCAGAAATGTCAGACATATATTACCTTGGCATATTACCAATGTCAGACATATTACCTTGGCATCAGTTCGAATAGCTAAGAAAAAATAAATACATGAAATAGATACAAATATCTAGTATGAAACAAGTTTCAATACAGAAAGCTACTTATGCACGAGAAAAAAGACACTCCACTGCCACATCATAATATACTTCTACATGGTAATATGAAAATAAAGTCCACATTCAGAGGCCACACATTTCAGGATTTATCTACGGATAACTAGGACAAATTTCTTCTGATAGTAATTAATCACTAGGTCTTACAGTTCCTGCAAGGTATTGGTCAAAAGAAGAGCAATGCCATCTGTCTAAAGGTACATCAATAAGCAAATTCAATTTGCTACTTAATAAGCTTCTGATGTTATTCATATAAAAAAGAAATAATACCATCAAAAGTGAGGCAGCATGCCACTCAGCATTTCATAATTTGATGAGCAGCCAGTTGGCACAAAAGCATTATTGAGGTCAAAGAACTCACAACTTGACACAGATGCATATACAAGAAACACCTATCATGACTCAACCACCGACAGGTAGGGCATTCAAAGTTCTAGGCCTGCAAAGATGAGACCAAATTTACTAGGGCCCAGATTTAAGCTCTCAAATGTATTACTTACTACATAATATACTTGTAGTATATAGGGCTAAAATGTGCACAATATTTAAGTTTTAGAATGAAAAAATGGTAAAAAGTTAAAAACATACTACTTGTGGTAAAATGTTCAAAGTATTGACATAGACTGCAACAGAGATGAGAAGTTTTCATGCATAAAAAAAATAAATTAAAAAATACTATCAGCTTTGCAAGAGCACTTTGAGGCAACGATTCCATTCCCCTCAGCAAAAATGCAAAAGGCCTTGTGTTGAGTTAAGAGGTACATGGCTAAATCCGGACATTCTCTAGCTCATCTTCCATGTCCTCCTCTACTACTTGACTTTACTAGTAAAGCCTTTCTCTAGCAAACAAGCTTTCCAGGGTTAACTTTTGTTTTTTTACTCTCCCAGCATTAGGTATGTCTGTATTAACAGTGTAGGAACTCCTCATTTCTTTTAAACAGCCCCTCCTGTCTTACCTCCTCTTAGGTATATTAGTGCTCTTACACTTATAGACTTGCAGCACTTGAAGTGTTTTGGGTTTTTTAAGAAGACTTTGAATTTTATTCTTTGCTGCAAATATTTACTTAAGAATTTCACCGTACCACAAAGACCTGTATTCAATTAATTTTCATTTGTCTTTCTCCACACTTAACATATTCACTATATTCTCACCCACATTTATGAAGCATACTCCCTTTTGGTGTCACTTTTATTTACCGATACTTAACATTTAAAAGAACACTTAAATAGAGATTGGTGTTAAATAAGAAATTAGTTAAATGCTATGTTTATTTATTTCTCCTTAACGGAACATTAGCTAATTGTTTCCTAATTTTCATTTTCATCGCTTTTCTCCTGCTTGTTCCTTTAAAATGTATGACAAAAAAAGGTATAAGAAATATAAGCATAAGAGCCTTCACTCTTAACTGTGATGTATGCACATGCATTTGTTTAATGAGTTTGAATGAACAGAAGTAACAGAACCTGAGGGATCGTAATTCAGTAAAAGAAGGTTTAAAATAAACTGTAAGGGAGGAAGTATACCATGCAAATCACCACATTACACAGCATCTAAACAAATGTCTCCTTAATATATATTTACTAGTGATAACATATGTGACGCAAATCTTATTTAAATCTTGAGATAAACTATAACTGCTTATCCAATTTATCAGTTAAAAGTGATATGACATTTAAGTCTGTCTTATTAGATGACCTACTGTCTAAAAAGGTTAGTTCCTTATTCTGCTCTTGGATAAGCGGCCAACTTTCAAGATAATGATTTGCACATTTTTTTCAATTGTTTTTCATTCTCTATTTTGTTTCAAAGGAAGATGGGTAAAGGACAAAGCAAGGAACTTATATAAAGAGAAAACTGCATAACTACGAAGTTCTACACTTGGCTTCAGGGAGATTTAAATTCTGGCTCAGAAATTTAAAACAGGTATTCCAAATAACACGTTGTGATAGACTGTTCCCAATCTCCCACCATGTGCCTTTCAGAGGAAGGAACTGTGAACCACAGCTTGAGATGAACCTGCTACCAACTTCCTGTAGTTTGGGAGGACTGCAGATGAGCCAGCTGATGACACTTGCTATCTCCAAGAGTCAAGACTGCCCAGACCAAACAGTCTCCTACTCCGCAAAGGCCACCATCTGCTAGAAGCACACAAACTCCTGCTACACCAAGAGTCAGTTTATCCTAGCGCTTAGGTTGCTCACCTCTGATTAAAGTGAACTCATCCCCAGTATGGTACCAGGTGAACACGGACACACTTCTATGCCTCCTAGCTAATGGGTGATAACTTCTGAAAAAGGCATTAACGCAAAAGAGTTTGAATTATCTCATCATTAATTTTTAATCAATCTTATAAAAATCAAAAAACAAGACAAGGAAATCAAATGGTGCATTTAAAAATGCTTTCCCCTGCGTTAATAAAATTAAATCAACTTCTATTTAGCATAGGACTGGTATCCTGCACTTCTGCCATACCTCTACAAAGATCTTTTGTGCTCTCCTTTCTAAACAGGACAGCAAAACACCTTAGCACTCAGACTACTGAAACCATGAGAGATACGATTCATTTCTGACATACTATTTCTATAAGATTTAATGGTGTTGGAGATTCTACCGCCTCACTGACCCAAAGCATACATAGTGATTTGCGGCAAATAATGTTTTCTTTCCTCCAAATATCTCATCCCACAAACACGTAGTAATCCAAAAGTGAACCTGGTTCCTGTCCTAACATATCCCAGCTCAAACACAGCAAGCCAAAACACAGCCTCACCTATCCTACCTGGTACTATGGCTATGTAACCAATTTTGGCAGCTGAATTCAGAAGAAATTTGCAAATCGAAAAAAAGAATAAAAATACTCATACCCGTCCTGATGCCCAGAAAAGGCAAAGGGTTTGCAGATGTACAGAGTCTAGCAGAACCTGGAGAGAAGTCACTGTGTCTGGATTGCCTACTTTGGCATATCGCTTAAAACTGCCCTAAAGTCATATTCCCCACTTCATCTTTTGCCGCTACGTATCAATTTCAAAACTCTGTATTCCCTAACTCTTCCTTACTGAATGCAATTTCTAGAATGGTTCCAACTAAATTTCCCTCAAACATAATTGGAACATGTACAATTAGCAGTGAACAAGTTTGTCAGGTTTTAAAGAACTGCCAGAGTTGATCTATCTGCCCAAAATTAGCAATTTCTTCACATAGCTACTACCAATAAACTTTGAATCTTTATGTATCTCACTCCATACTTCCTCTCCTCCCAGAAAGATTGCTTACAAACTCTATCCACAGGCTCTAAGATGAAAATGTTCCTTCATCCCTCATCATGTTGAAATCATCTTCCCCTTCTGGACCTACAAAAATAGAGTAAGTATTGTGCCCTAATTCTCTGTGCACATTAGGCACAAACCTGACCTTTGCAAAAAAGTCTGGTATCATAAATATCTGAGAAATCAGGATTTAAACACTGTTCCTTTAAATAAAATTCTAATCTCAGAGTATATAAATAATTGTCTAACAGAGATTTCTGTGAAGGCTAATGAATGATATCTTATTGCATGTACCAGACTTTTTTTGCCAGACTAGATTTTTTTCATCCTGCACAGAAGTTTAAAACAAACCAAACAAAAAAAAAAACCCCACTAATCAAAAAAGCACCCCTACCTCACAACTACAAAAACCACAAAGAAACCAACACCATGTCAAATACCCGTACTATCATGGGGTAGGAGGAGAACCCATAGAGTAAAAGCTATTCTCAGACAATAGTGAAGCTTTCCTATTTGCTGGGCTTTTCCAGCGTACTTAAGAATGACCCAAATTCAGAGCCCCCATCTCCAGCAGCAAGCTACCGCTGAATCCTGAGGCAAATAGTGTTTCACATAAATCTGATGCTAAATCTGGAATCACATTTAATACACTTAATAGTGGGGCCAACTGAAAAAAAAAAAAGATAAGGAAAACAAAAACTAGTGAACCAGAGATTTCTGGTGGTTCTCATTTTATACTGATGTTCACTTGTGCATCCACCTTCTTAATATTCATGTACTGCTGTATGTTGATAGTACGTTATTTTATGTCCAAGTGTTAGGGAAGAACACAAAATACAAAAGCGTACAAGCTGAGCTGTAGGTGCAAACGGGACCGGTGGCATCCCAAAGACAGGTACGGCCAAAGTTCTGACACTGAGGTTATAAAATGAGGTTTGGGGTTAACTAAATGAAATATGTTTTCTTATTCTACCTCTTTTCTGCAGGCAGAGGCATTTAAGAGAGAGTAGTACGACTTATACATCTACTTTCTGTACAATAAACCCATCACAGCAGTCAGCATCAATCCAAATGGAAGCACACAAGTGACTCTCACTACTAAGGCAATTAGCAATGAAGTATTAATGTGGAGTATAATTACGAGTAAGCTGTAAAACAGATAAAATATTAAATGTGAGAAACAAAAGATATGTGAAGTCTCTCCATTCAATTTGTATCTATTGCTTTAAGCTCATTATAAGTGCAGGAAGATAACATTTTGTGCAACACAACGCAGAACTAGGAAATTAATGGTA
This sequence comes from Baryphthengus martii, assembly GCA_013396935.1. Lineage (NCBI taxonomy): Eukaryota > Metazoa > Chordata > Aves > Coraciiformes > Momotidae > Baryphthengus > Baryphthengus martii. Next base: position 80,038 of record VWZK01010300.1, on the reverse strand, counting down.
GAGACTTATAGCCTAGTAATTATGAAATGTAAAATCTGAAGTGTAACAATAACAAATGTATAGGTATTATTGTCAACAACAAGTTAAGTAACAAAAACATTTCTAAATTATTATTTTAGAAGCATACAAAGAAAGAGTGTTCTGGGTTTAATACAGTTCTGTCTCTTAAGGGTGATGATTTACACAGGGACGCTGAAAGAAAGAAGAAAATAACCCTAAAATCTGAAAAGTATTTCTACTCACTTGGGGCTAAAAAATGCATAACCATCATGTTGGAGAGCAGCGTAGGGGAAACGGACCTGGGGATCCTGGTGGACAGCAGAATGACCATGAGCCAGCAATGTGCCTTTGTGGCCAAGAAGGCCAATGGCACCCTGGGTGTATTGGAAGGGGTGTGGTGTAGGTCAAGAGAGATTCTTCTCTCACTCTACTCTGCCCTGGTGAGGCTGCATCTGGAAAACTGTGTCCAGTTCTGGGCTCCTCAGTTCAAGGAGGACAGAGAACTACTTGAAAGAGTCCAGCGCAGAGTCACAAAGATGATTAAGGGAGTGGAACATCTCCCTTATGAGGAAAAGCTGAGAGAGCTGGGTCTCTATCTTGGAGAAGAGAAGACATATTTATAAACACTAGTATGTTTATAAATATGTGAAGGGCTCATGTCAGGAGGATGGAGCCAGCCTCTTCTCAATAATGCCCAATAATAGGACAAGGGGCAATGGGTGAAAGCGGAAGCATAGGAAGTTCCAAGGAAACGTAAGGAAGAATTTTTTCACAGTGAAGGTGACAGAGCACTGGAACAGGCTGCCCAGTGAGGTTGTGGAGTCTCCTTTGCTGGAGACATTCAAAACCCATCTGGACACGTTCCTGTGTGACCTACTCTAGGTTCCTGCTCTGGCAGGGGAGTTGGACTCTATGATCTTTCGAGGTCCCTTCCAACCCCTAACATTCTGTGATTCTGTGACCATAAAATTCTGTAAATCTGGAAAATTCTTTTACAAGATACTGTTGAAAAGCAACTACTGCAATAAAGTAGAACTATAATAGAGTAACAAACCTTAAGTGATTCAACAAAGATATAAACTAAACCTGGCTGTGAAATAAACATATTACACATTCACTGAATAAACTATCAGGCATGAAACCATAAAGACTACCGCAACTTTCTAGATGTCTAGAGAGAAAGGTTAAAAATAGAGACCATAGTATGTCTCTAGTTGGCACCAGTATGATAGGTCTTGTGTCCCTATCAGTATCTACAATCCAAAATGTTTAAAAAAAAACACCAAACACACACACACACACAAAAAAAACCACCCAAAAATAATGACTGTAAAGACTACTGAGACTGAAAACAACGTCTCTTACTACCAAGTCAGAGCACTAACATTATTTACTATACCAAGAAGGGAGTTACTGAGTAGCTGAGTTCCTGTCTGGGAGTATATGCAGATGACACCAGGCTGGGTTGAAGTGTCGATCTGCTTGAGGGTAGGAAGGCTCTACAGATGGATCTAGATGGGTTGGATCGCTGAGCCAAGGCCAATCACATGAGTTTCAATAAGGTCAAATGCAGGGTCTTGAACTTTGGCCAAAACAACCCCCCAGCAGCACTAAAGGCTTGGGGAGGAGTGGCTGGAGAGCTGCCAGGCAAAGAGGGACCTGGGAGTGTTAATAGATGGCCAGCTGAACATGGGTCAGCAGTGCATCCAGGTGGCCAAAGGCGGCCAACGGCATCCTGGCCTGTGTCAGAAATAGTGTTGCCAGCAGGAGTAAGGAGGTGATCATTCCCCTGTACTCAGCTTTGGTGAGGCCACACCATGAGTACTGTGTCCAGTTTTGGGCCCCTTACTACAAGAGGGACACTGAGGTTCTAGAGAGGGTACAGAGGTGGCTACCAAGCTAGTAAAGGATTTGGAGCATATGTTGTATGAGAAATGGCTGAGGGATCTGGGGCTGTTTAGCCTGGAGAAGAGGAGATTGAGGGGAGACCTTATTACTCTTTACAAGTACTTGAAGGGAGGTTGCAGTGAAGTGGGATTTGGTCTGTTCTCCTTAGTGGCGAGTGATAAGACAAGGGGAAATGGCCTTAAATTGTGCCAGGGGAGGTTTAGGTTGGATATTAGGAAAAATTTCTTTACTGAAAGGGTTGTCAGGCATTGAACGGTCTGCCCAGGGAGCTGGACCATCCCTGGAGGTGTTTAAGAGACAGGTAGACGTTGCATTGAGGGACATGATTTAGTGGTGTTGATAGGGCTAGGAAAAGGTTGGACTCGATCTTGAAGGTCTCTTCCATCCAGAAATGTTCTGTGACTCTATATACCTATGGAAATTAAAGCTTCAAAACAAAATCTTCAGTAGAGCAGCCAAAGGCCAAACAAGACCTAATAGCTGAAATACGAAGTTGGACAAATTCAGAGCAGAAAACAGTTGGGATTTTTCTTTTTGTTCATAAAGTGGGAGTAGTTAGCTACTGTAATTATTGCAGGTCAGTTTTCAAAAGCAACATCAGGTGGTTTTCTTAAGTATGAGCTCTGACGCATGGATTAATGCAAGAAAATATTCTGAAAGTTTTATACAGGTCAGATTAAAATAATGCAAAGTCCATCTTTCCTTATCATCAAGATACATAGCAAAAAGGCTGTCTCCAGTTCACCAAATCATACAATAAATCCGTACTTTGAAATACCCACATTAAAAAAGAAAATAAAATATAAAAGGGCTACCATTTTTCTCAAGTAGAGGCATCTAATTGTCACAGAGATCAATGTAAACTGCATCTAAGTATGATGCAACAGCCATCGGATGATGCAACCACAAAATAAGATTGCGTCCCACCGCAATTGCTGAAGTTATTGATAACTTTGCACCTAAAAACATATGGATCACCATGCTTGTTATCAACAGGGATATGTTGCATGTAACCAAGTCAAGCTAGAAAACAGGATAATACGCATACATAAAATTTTGAAATAAAAACTGATCAGGGGAACTTCAGTTAAAACAGCATTAGAACTTATGAAAATAGATCATCAATTTTAAAAATACAAACTTCACTAAATTTGTATCAAAGGCTTCAGGAAAGCCAAAGAAGTATTACGGAAGGCAAAATATCTGTTACTTTCTTTCTAAAAAGAAAATATGGGAGGGGGTTGGAGAACGTTTCACTTTCAACAGTTTGATTAGAAAGCACTATGCAGACTATATTAAGCCTACAAACTCATAAAAATAGCTGCCATTGTGAAAGTACATTTCTACTCAAGATGCAGATCCAATCATATTCAGCATATTCACCACTGATTTGTCAAAAAAATGCAGAAAGAAAACATAAAAAATTCCATCTGGCAAGGTTAGCACTCAGTCACAACTATTTAATGACTTGGCTTTATTGAGACAAAATTAATTTATTCCAGGAAATATAAAGTTTATAGCTGGACATAAAATATTCTAACCTGTTCTGTAGAACTCTACACACATTGTGAAGAAGAGCATCTCTAAAGAATTCCTAGTGAGCTCTTAGGTGAATCTGATCTCCTAGCACAGTGTTACAGAAATGAAGCAGCACAGAGCAATCCTTCAATAAATCAACAGGAAAACAGCGAGAGTATTGATTTTAGTATGTTGTATTGTACTGGGGAGGCAGATGTTAACAGTGTACGTGCAGTTCTCTTTTAAATCTTTTTACAAAAATACAACCAAAACAATTCATATAGATATAATAATAACAAAGGGCTAGAGGAGATGGCTCAGAGCAAGAGTTAAAGAGCTGAACGATTAGCTTAGAACAAGAGAATTGAAAGGTGACTTCATTAGAGTATAAACGTCTCACTAAGAGTAAAGTGTTGGAGCTCTGAAGCAGAAACCAAAGGCAATGCCTGGAAACTGAAGGCAGACAGATTCATATTAGAAATAGAGCTTAATTACATTTTTCAGTCATTAACTATGGACAAAGTCAGAGTGAAGCGTGGCTTGTTTGTCCTTATAGCTTGTGAGCGAAGACCCAACACTTCTAGAAGATGCAATCTATGGTAAGTACTAGCTTAATATAAATTTAGCCACATAAAGTCAGAGAGACTATATTATACAGAGTGTAGCTCATATGATGTAATGATGGTGCTGCAAGACCTTAAAATTACTAGGGCATATGAATCAGTGACAAGATAAATTAACAGTAGTAAACCACATAGAATCACATAGCTTTGTTAGAAACAGATTCTCCATTTTCGGTAAGTCACCCAGCCTTTCTACACGGGACCAAGGGATCTCCATCTTGTAACAACAACATACTTCCCAATATGATCTCATTTGCTATAACAAAAAGGCTTTTCTTTCCATGCATATCCTGAAAATCCATATTTAACCTTTTTCAGTACTTCTACCACTTAGTAGCTGTGGTAAATGTCATCTAGATATTAATACAGCATTGCTGAAAATTATATCAAAACTAACAAAATTCAATGAATGCTTATTAATATAATACTTCAAAATGTTACTGCTGGCTGGCAAAGCTCATTAAGGTTTGAAATAACTATTTTGATAAAATGAGAAACATTGATTACATAATTTGCACTCATTTTGTCACTTCTGTCCTTTTTATTTTATCATTTTCTCTTCTGCTGCATAGTTGTTTGACACTGCTGACTCACAGGCAGCAAATATATTCCCAAACTGAATCTAAATGCATCTTATGCCCCTAAATTGGCATTTTCCAGATATTCATCTCCTTCTTAACACCACCTGTACTCTGAGGGTGCATTTGAAAAGAAATTAAGTGAAGCAGCAGAACTGGCCTCTGAAACAGAATTGTTTCATGATTGCTTTGTAGGATACCATTCCATTAGGTAAACAGCTACTCCTCCAGCACACAAAAGCAGAAACAGTACAAAAATCATCCCAATTTAGAGAGTATAAATACCAGAATGGAAACAGTCATCAGACAGTGGGACTTACTGGCCTGCAAAATGCACACATGAACTGGGAACTTCAGGGTATCATATATTCATATTGAAGTTGGATTTACAAAGGGTATGGTTGCTTAAGGAATACAAGTCTTAAACTAGTTATAAAAAAAAAAAAAAAAGAAAAAAAAAAAAGGCACAGAAGAGGACCTGAAGAGGTCAGGTAGCCCAAGTCCTGTTCCAAAGAAACCGAGACAGAGATTTGACCAATCTGTTCCTCAGAGTCTCCAGGCAATCTATTCCAGCACTTGATATTCTTGTCACTTGAAAGTTTTTTGCCTTTCTTTGTCTGTCTTCTGTTTGCCTTTTTTTAAAAAAAAAATAAAATAGAAAATCTAAAACCACATTCTTTCTGCTGCAGTATAAGTTTTTTGTCTTATTCACTATGAATAGAAAGCAGATTATTGCCTCTCATCTGGCATCAGACTTTTACGTATTTGAAAATTTGATTCTCCCATCAGTAAGTAAGCACAATTTGTTCAGTCTTCTGTAAAGGTCATTTTTCTTAGATGTCTTATTATCGGTTTCCTTTCCTTAAACCAACATCTTTCTTGAATCCCAGTGCCTTGCCCATGGCAGCGTATGGGACTGAAATATTACCATGTTTTCATGAACAGACTGCACCAAAGTACCTCCTCGTACAACCTGCACAAAATGAGAGGTCAAGAAAGCAGTGACAGAAAAGGAGCACACTATCGGAGATCAGAGACACCAAGATTCCAAGGGAAAAGTAATGCTGTTCCTAACAGCTTGCAACTTTTTTTATCAGTATTTCAGTCTACTGAGTTATTTGTGTCTCATTATAAATATGAATTTATTTGTATAGCATGAAAAAAAAAGGGGGGGGGGCTGTGATTCTACCTGCGGCATCTAGCATAAGAAACTATACCAGTGAGGAAGATTATCTAAATATTATATAAACAAGGAAAAAAAGGAAAATCATATACATATGTGTGCATGTACAGGAAGTATTTTGGCTAATAGTTTAACAAAGAATAAAACATTTTGCCTCTCAGATAAAAACTGAAGCAAAGTCTTGACAAACAACCAGACTGCACTTTGAAATAATTCAGTATAAACTTAACATCTCATTGTTCTATGCGATGTCTTCCACCTGGTCTGTCCTGCTATCTTTCCTTCCTGACCTAGACAGCTATACTCCAGCAACACTGGCTTCAAAATTGCCTAGGCAAACATTTTACAAACTCAGGATAAAATTGTAATATTTTTGCCACTAGTGTTCATAATGAGGAGAGATAACTGTATGTGCAGCCTTAAGCAACAAAGCAGTTTTGGAACTCCTACTGATGTAATTGTGGAAAAAAGTCTGTCTCCTGTTTAATTTTTTAATTGTGAAGTTCTAATTTTACATCAGTACCTAGGATCTGAAAGTGCAATTTGGATGCACTGATTTTTCATCGTCTTGGCACTGACTTCATTCACGCAAGCCTTAGTGATGCTGAAGTCAATGAGTTGTTTTTTTTCATTCAATCCTCTGGTGCGGTATCAGATCTTGTATCAGCAACCGTTAGTTATTCCAGTGTTTCAAAAGACTTTTTCTATATCACAATCAGCTTCCTTGTTCTCAGTCCTTCAGACCTACTTACATACAAAAGAAAACTGAATAAATCAGATTTGTTTAATCTCCATCAATTTGTCAACGCTTTACATAGTTGGATCTGAAAGCCTCAGATTAACAACTCGAGAAAACACACATGAAAAAGGAACTGCATCTCACCCATCCTGACATGCTAAAGTACGTTTAAACACTCAGTTAAGTATGTATCCTCATATACAGCAGCTGAGTGTTTTTAAGGTCTTAAGATATTTAACAAATATACCATAAAATATGATTCATAAGCAAATGCTGATACAGATGGCGCACATTTTTTCTACAAAACCTTAATACATCAATCAGAACATGGATTACACACACACACAAAAAAAAAGATAGATTGGCACAGAAGAGAAGAGGCAATTTGGCAGCTTCTCAGCAAACACAGATTAAAGCACGCAAGCCCTAGTGCATACAAGAAACAAGATAAATAACCCCAAAAGGTCACAGAATATACTCTGAAATCCGTGGATACTTACGTAATAAAAGATAAAACCTGCTTTTGTGAATAATACTGAGTAATTACAGTTTTCAATTCCAACAAGATTTTAAGCATGCATAACAACACAACAATCACTGTTGTGTTGCAATATTTTTCCTAGTAACAGTTACAGTTTTCTACTCCTGCAAGAAGTAGTACAGTGATGGCCACAACTAAGTACTGTGACCAGCTGAACTCAAAGCCAAATACCTTCACTAAGTTTTGTTCTATACAGGATGCTACCAGTAACTTTTGTATTGGATTTATATTTCCATGTAATTCAGAATAGTGTGCTATTAAATCATATTACTTTACACTGCAAAACATTAGGGTTAATAAATCACTGTAGGCCTACTGCTAATAATATGGTATTGAAGCAACAAATGCAGGTTCCTTAGAAAAGAGGGAACTGGCTGTCGAACTCAACAGGAATTTTCTGGTATAGTTATTCATACATTGGGAAATGCTAATTCTGCATTAACCTCCTCCCTGAATCCGAGATATCCATGGAAACAGAAAACAAGAGATGGAGTGAAAGTGCAGCAGAATAATCTTACTTCTTTCATCAGCTGTATCACTATGGTTGGGCCAGTAACTGCCATCCCTTGACAATATTCAAATATTTGCTTCCCACAAAGGGAAAAAAGCAAGCAGAGAGGGTCCAGGAAGCTTTTTTCATGTTTAACAGTCTGTATTTTATTGCAGATTTCCACCATAAATACATCAAAATTTAATAGGCTTCTTTCCATCCTCCTCATATCCCTTCTTCCAGGGTTGATTCTTTTGGAAGCAAGAAATACTGTTGCACTTTTTCATACTCCTCCCACTTCCCAGTAAGTACTTGAGCATTCCACTGCACGCAGCCTAGTTCATAGACTTCTAATTCCATCTAAGGTAAATACAGTTTTGTTAACTAGGCTAAGCAGTCTCCTTGATCTGAACCAGCATGGCTGCTGTTCTCCTGAAAACATAATTAAGTTAGCAGTCTATTTTTTTTTTTTTAAAGAAAAAAAAGAAAAAAAAAAGAGTTGATAGGCAAGAATCTTACCTATAGGTATCCCTCTGGGGAAACCTGCAACACTATTTTCTCCTGATGGGAAAAGAAGTGAACTCTCATACTATTCCTTACCTGCCATTCATGCATCACTTGAAGAAAGCATGCACTAACTAACCAGAGAGCCACTGAGAATGCTCCAACCCATAAACTGAAGCAGCTGAGCAGAATTTTACTTACGGTTGCTCATCCTCACAACCAGGAGCGCTTGCAGAGAACGGCATAAGAACTGAGCATACAGTGCTGCAACAGTGGCTCTCTGGCACGCAGATGAGATGAGATGGCAGAGGCAGCCAACACAAATAGGGGTTAGAGAAAAGTAGCATGGAAGTGTCAGGGAAACAGATACCTGCTCAGGGGGAAGGATGGGACAGAAGAACTCTAGCAATGGTAGCAGTTGGAAATAAACAGCTGGAAATAAACAAAATCTGGCAGAAGCCTGAAGTCAAAAGACGTAAGTGTGAACACCTGTGAAGTTCACCAGATTCCTATGTTTTCAATCTCAGTCATAGGTACAGAAGGTAACAGCCAACTGCTGAAATTTTGGATCTTAAGAGTCAACATACGACACATGAGGAGATCACAATCACACCATATAAAGGATGATGTGTTTAATAATGTAAATAAACCAACCACTCAGAAGAAGGAATATATACACACAGTAACTGCACCGACACAAAAATACAAAACGCCAGCATCTCCTAGATGTGCAGGCTTAAAAGAAAGAAAAAAGGGGAAAAAAAAAAAAATCTAGGTCCACAGAATAAGCAGGAATACTACTGCTATGCAGGATCTCCCAAGTCACTGAAGCCAAAGGGTCTACAAACTACAGCTGTGGGGCTTGCCCTTTGCAGGTGCTGAATTGAGGAGTTTTCTTACAGAAGAGTTAAGTGGTTGCAACTACTACAGAGGTAACAACATTCCGTTCTGATGACATAAAGGAAAGATGGCCCTGTGGCAGAAGCCACCTCTGGTAGAAAGGATTATGTTAAAAAAAAAAAAAATCAAAACAAATACAAAACAAAAAAAGCACAAACCAACCAAAATACAAAAGTTTCCCCACCAAGTCTATTTTTTTTCTTATTGAAAAAGAAGATTCTTTAAAACATTTTTAAAAACCATAATATTTCAAACTCTAAAATTGAAGATATGTGGACATAACGTAATAAATTATAACAAAATTAACTTATGAACAGAAGTGCTAGATATTTTATACTTCGGACTTTAAGATCTTTGTCAAATACTTCCTGTCTTTGGATATCAGAAGGGGTTAAGGCTTCATTATGTACGAGTAAGTGATCTTCTGTTCCCTATCAGTTTGAGTTTCTTGTGTTAGCTACAAATGTTGCTAACATCAGTAGACAAATCTTTTTGCAAAAATGGTTTGTCGTATCACATTCTTAATGCATTTGTGTTCATTTCTACCAAGACTTGGTTAATATACCCTAAAATGCACTCTTCTAGTGACCCTCAACAAGGCTATTAAATCTCCCATCACTTTAACAAGTTTTCTGTCAGGTTTTTCCTATGCTAAAGTGACACCTTCATTTTAATTGTAAAACCAATCCAAATACTTTAAGATGCTGGTATCACTTACAAGAACCTAAACTATAGCAAAACAAAATATTTGTATTTCATTAACTCATTTTCAGAGAACAAATCTTCCAACTGATTAACTCAGACTGATAAAGTCATTTAAGTATTGTATGATGGAGCTTAAGCATCACAGACTTTCTCCTGAAATTCCTAGTTATTTCTCAAATTGCCAATATCAGTGTAAGAAAAACACAAAGGCAGATGACAATGGGAGAAGTAAAATCTATTTTTATCAAAATGTACATACCTCAAAAAATTGCTTTTCTTAAATTTCCACTGAACTATGTTGGAAGTCTATGTTATCATTCTTTGAAAGTAGTATCATTCTTTGAAAGTCAGAAGTTATCGAGCCAACGTTTTACAATTTCAGTAGTTCCTACAGAATTTATACAGATTTTTAAAAGAAAAATCCACCTCTTGCTTCCAGTATTAATCCTTGCTAACTCCTTAACAGCAATATTCCTTTCCCGAATTTAGATCACCAACATCATAATGTAAGCATTTGGAAACTATGAAGCATTTTAGTAAACCAAGAAGGGAGTAACAGAAGCATCTTTCTCTTCAAGATGTAAAACCAAATGTTCTGAATAAATTTCTTACCCAACTCCCAATTCTAAGCAAATCTGAGTGATAACTTCTGTAAATGCCTCAATTATTTTCCTGAGCGATTGTTTTACTGAGATAGGTTTAAACCCAGAACTCTCATGGATAAAATGAAAAATCAGAATAAAGACAAAAATACATTAAGTCCCAATGAAGATGAGTTAAGCAGGAAAGCATACCAACTATGAGTAAAATATTAACAATTAAAAAAAAAACCCCAAGGAATATAGATGCCTATAGCAAATACACTGCAATTTAATGGACTGGTCTAGCCCAGAGGAACACTCTTAGGATGTCTTAAGATGCAAGCCTCGATACTGCAATAAATCACAAATGAATAAGCACTTTTCAAGTCTTTTCCAAGTACTTCGAGATAAGTAAAAATCTTCTCACAGGGAGACCAGCACTGCTCAAAATGAGTTCACAGGCCATTAGAAATTTAAATGGCAAAATCAGGCAAATCCTTCTCTCCACAGCACTGTCACCTGTGCTGAACTGTGTCAATGCTTCACCTCCCCCTGAGTCTTGACATCCCTCCACTTCACATCCTCCATTACCTTCCTCGTCTGAACAGATCAAAGTACTGCAGTTGCCTTGTAGGCAGCTGAGCACATGGAAAAGCTGAAATTACAAGTTGCTGCTTTCTCTCAGCTACCTGAAGTGTCAACACTTGGCATGAGAGCAGCAGGACAACCCAAGGGAAACTGCCAGCCCACACAGCACCACCCGATTTATGGCATGGTAGCTCTGCAGTGAAAGCTCTCAAGAAGCACTGTAGTGCCTCACAAGAGACTTCAGTTTACAGAAATGTCTACATTCAAACTAAATAAGGAAGAGTGACACCACCAGGTCAAGGGAGATCGTGCCCTGACATTTGGCTCTGGTGAGGCACACCTGGAGTGCTGGGTCCAGTCTTGCCTTCCCAGCACAAGAGAGATACGGGCATACTGGAGCAAGTCCAGCAAAGGGTCACAAAGATGATTAAGAGAGTCTGACAATCAAGGAGAGGCTAAGAGACCTGGGACTGCTCAGCCTGGAGAGAAGGCTCATGGGGGCACATCCACGTTTATAAATACCTGATGCACAGAGTAAAGACAGGTAAAAAGATGGAGCCAGGCTCTCTTCAGTCGTGCCCAGTGACAGAACAAGGGGCAATGGGCACAAATTTAAACACAGGAAATTTCCTTTGAACAAAGAAAATATTTTCTTACAATGAGGGCAGTTGAACACTGGCTCAGGCTGCCCGCAGAGGTTGTGGAGTCTCTACCCTTGAGATATTTTAAACCCAATTGGACATGGTCCTGAGGAACCTACTCTGCGCGCACGCTGCTCTGAGAAAAGGGTTGGACCTGATAACCTCCAGAAGTACTCTGCCTCAACTATTTTGTGATTCTGTACACATTAAGATTAATTTATCACCCTGCTTGATGCCAAATAAGAATGGAAATACAGCATATATACAAATGTCAGCAAACATCGTTAATTAAGTGTCCAACTTAAAAGCTACACTGAATGGGGAGAACTAAACTAGCTAGAAATTTTGCTTGTAATTTGTTGGCCTTGACCTCCTCTCCTAAGGTCCTTTTGCAGTTTGATGAGGTGACATTTTGTAGTGCCAATTTCTGGATTCAAAAGAACAGTTTAATGAGTCAAGAGGGTGCCAACTTGGCCTTAAAACTGAGGAATGGGTTGATTTTTATCTCATTCTCTTTAAACACTCATTCTGTCCCTGCTATTTCTCTCCCCAACACACATTATTTCTCTCATTTCTTCCGCATGCTGTTTAATCTTTTGCATCCATCTGGAATAACCCTCCCCTGTCATCACTGGATCCTGAATCACCAGTAAGTGACATTCTTGAAGTAATAATTTAAGAGCCATTACCACAATGCAGTCCCTGCTTCCTGCTCAACAGTTTCACACTAATTTCTATTTTTGCTCCGAAAAACAAAAGGCAATGTCATCCACAACTGTAATAAGATCTCCACTGCAAAGCTGTAATTAGTCTTCTTTCACAGCTTGCCAACATTTCTTTTTAAAATGGTAGTAAAAATGTCTACAAACAAGTACATCTCGTCAGTGTGTACATCCTGCCTAGGAATGCTTCTGAGGTAAGATCTCACAAGAAAGGTTTGTAAAACTTGGGACAATTTAGCATAACCTATTGTAGCTCAAGTGATTTATAGCAAGTACTTTTAGAAGGCTGCTACCAGTGAGTAGAAGCAGGACAAGAACAGGTGTACTCTTTCTAAGGATAAGTGATTTCATTTTTCTTCCCACTGGTCATTTTCCTTTATCTCCACATCATTTCCACTTGCTTTGCTCTTTCCTCCTCAGCTATCTTACTAATTCAGTCTTAAACTCCAACTTCTACCTGCTTATAGCTGATGTAGCTAACTGTGGATATTCAGAATCAAAAAGAAAGACATTGTAAGCTCTGCCTTCAACACTAATCCATATAAACCACAGGATTTTCTGTGTGCACTAAATTAATGCCTTTTCTGTTGTCTTCAGTACCTCCCCGTTGCTCTTTCATCGAGATCTCCAGTGGACTCCTGGCCTTTTTCAGAATGCAAAGCTATCTTTCCAGGCAGGGTCTGAATTTTTAACTAAATAATATTAATTCTGCAAAATAAGATTGAGAAGCAAAGAATGGATGCTTAAGGCACACATTCTACTTCCAACTCAGAGTCAGAGAAAATGAAGAATTTAAATTGAGAGCACATAAGCTTCACTGTTCTTGTGTGAAGATGAGAACGGAAGTAAAGCAATGCTGCAAATTCTCAGCCAAACCATTGTACTAAAAAAATAGTGCTGCTTCAGTAGCCCACAGTAGGACTGCAGGTAAAGACTCTTCTTCAGCTTCAAGCTCCACCAGCTGGAGAGAACAATCCAACTCATTCCTTCCCTAAAAGATCCCGCCAGATCTCACTCCATAAAGATCTACATGAAATCTATAAAATCTTACCACATCTTTCTGCATCCTCATTCCCTAGTAAATCCCTCCAAGTTTGGTGGTTCACTGTAGTAATTAAGTAAAAAAAGACTTTCTGTTCAAATGTTGTAAAACCTACATAATTTTGACCTACAGAGGACAAACAGAAAGGGCACACAAGCAACTGACACTGATTATAAGGGCCCAACAACAACAAGCAATTTGGGGCCATAAAGGCACCAGTGCCTTCTTCAGCTGAAATGAGAAGATGACACCCAGCAACCACTTAACAACTTCGTGTTATCGTATTCCAGGAACACATCACCCTGTTAGAACCATTTCATCAAGCACAGGCATAATATAAAAGCAGCGACTCTAGAACAGCTGAACTTATATGCTGGTCTTTAGAAAATCCAAGAACCTGCAATTTATAAAAAAGGATGTGATCGATAGAGGCCATCAAAACAAAGAGGTACAAGGTTGCCAGTGGACTAATGGAACAAATGAGGACAGGAAAGAGCATGAGCTCATTGCCCAGATATTGCATTGCACACCTTTTTCTGTTCAGGTATTATGTTCCTGGTTTACAGTTTAATCAGCTTCCACAACCCCTTCAAATCAACATATATTCAAGCAGAGACAACAGAAGTTCACAGAATTTGTTCCTACATCTATTCCTGCAAGGATAGTTGCATTACCCACATGACCTACTACTTAAAGAATCCTCTCTCAAATGCCTTAAGAACAAGATGACTGGCAACTCTCTTCTCTCAGAAAGCACTAGGAAAAAAAAAAAAAAGAAAAAAGAGTGTAAATCTGATCCCTCTGTCATGCATCATTCTTATCCTTTGCCTTTAGAAACACTAGAATTTTTCTCCAAGATCACTCAAGAAGCACTGTGATCTGATGGGGGCCAAAGCTCTCTCTAAAGCCTGAAGCCCACTGATTATCACTTCTAATACAACCAACCTTGACAGCTATACATTCTCAGGAAAAAAAAAATATTTTATACCTTACTACAGTTACTTGTGAGTTAGTACTTCAGAGGTACAGTCATGTTGCACAAACCTGAAAGCTATCTTCTAAGACAAAATTCAAGGAAACATTCAAGGTCATGTTGGATGGGGCTCTGAGCAACCTGATCTAGTTGAAGGTGTTCCTGCTCATTGCAGAGGGGTTGGACTAGGTGACCCTTAAAGGTCCCTTCCCAAACCAAATTATTCTATAATTCTATGACTCTAAAATATGATACATACAATGAGCATGGCCAGCATGACAATGATCTGATTTATAACATATATTATTTATTTGCTAAAGGATGTGAAATTAACCTGGGTCACCACCATTTGCTGTCATTAGCCTAGCACTATCTTGCTATAGGGATGATCAAATGCCCCCTGACATGTGAACCTCAAAGAGCTTACAGGACAAGGGCCATGGGGTACAGGAATTCTGAGAGACGAGTGGTCCATCATACCTCCTTGGGCCACTGATAGATGCAGCTCACTACAGATCTTCTATAGCCTCAGTCCTCTTCAAAGGAAAAGGGGAAGACAAACAAACAGAAACGCTTCAATCATCTCCTGCTTAATATCTAACAAAGTAACCCAAGTAGACAGGAAGAGGAGAGATGATCACATTGTAGGAGCGCAGCTTTTATAGAGCACAGCATATGTAAATACTCTGCAGTCCTGAAAGGCTCTGCGAGTGACAGGAGGCAAGCGGTATAAGAGACAAGAATTATTCTACCACTCCTAATTTAACAGTGGCTTTTCTTATATCGTGCAATGTCAGCACAGACTGCAATTCTAATGGGTCATCTTTCCTCACTTAATCACTAACAAATTCAGTATTATACATTTGAAGAAAAATATGTTTCAGGAAAAGGGACATCCATAAGTCATCCCCAGTCTGCCTTCAGACAGGCATAGTTCCTAAATACAAATCATGTCCATTTGGGGTCTAACCTCCAGTTGATTTGAGACACAACCTTTGCGTAACATCCCTTCTAGGGACCACTAACAACGTAACACGTCAACACATCTTCTCTAAAAATTAAAAAGGGAACAAAAATAGTCTTGGAGCTTTCTAAACTGATTTCAAAGAGCCTTCAGCTGAGTAGCTTCAAAATGACAGTTCTGCTTTAGTCTCCCAGATTAGCTTGTTAAGTCTACGAGCATAACATTGGAAATGGCACTTCTAAGGTAATAAAGCAAATAGCTGCAGACATGAAAATTGGAGTTCTACCCCAACAATAAGCAGAAAAACAAAACAGAAAACCAAAGAATGCAAGAGACTAATAAGATTGTGGATTTGCTTTTTTAATTATTCTTTTCAAAATATCATTCAGCTACATCACACTCTTTGAGTAAGCTAATGCAGCTGAAATTACATGTCTCAGAAAAAAATCAAGAGAAGACGGTCACAGGATGGCTGAGGTTGAAAGGGACCTCCGGAGATCATTTAGCCCAATCCCACTGCCAAAGGGTCACCTATAGCAGGCTACACAGGAAAGCTTCAAAACAGGTTTTGAGCATATCCAAATTAGGAGACTCCACAACTTCCCTGGGCAGCCTGTTCCAGGGCTCTGTCACCCTCAAAGTAAAGAAGTTTTTCCTCATATTCAGATGAAACTTTCTATGTTCCAGTTTGTGTCCTTTGCCCCTTGTCCTGTCACAGGGCACCACTGAAAAGAGACTGGCCCATCCTCTTGACATCCTCCCTTTAGATATTTATAAACACTGCTAAGATCCCCTTTCAATCTTCACTTCTCCAGGCTAAACAGATCCAGGTCTTTCAGTCTTTCATCATAAGACAGAAGCTCCAGCCCCCTCATCATCTTTGTAGACCTCCACAGAACTCTCTCCAGTAGTTCCTTGTCTCTCTTGAACTGGGGAGCCCAGAACTAGACACAGTACTCCACATGTGGCCTCACTATGGCAGAGTAGATGGGGAGGAGGACACCCCTCAATCTGCTGGTCACACTTTTAATGCACCCCAGGACCGCAAAGGCCTTATTGGCCACAAGGGCACATTGAGGGATCATGGTTAACCTGCTGTCCACCAAGACTCCCAGATCCTTTTCCACAGAGCTGCTTTCCAGCAGGTCAACCCCCAACCTGTACTAGTGCAGGGGGTTATTCCTCCTTGGGTGCAAGATCCTGTACTTGCCCTTGTTGAACCTCATCATGTTACGTTCTGCCCAGCTCTTCAGGCCTCACTGAAGGCAGCACAGCTTTTGATGTGTCAGCCACTTCTCCCATTTTTGTATGCTCAGCAAACCTGCTGAGAGTACACTGTCCCTTCATCCAAGTCACTGATGAATGTGTTGAATAAGACTGCACCCAGTACTGACCCCAGGGAAACTCCACTACCTACAGGCCTCCAACTAGACTCTGTGCCACTGATCACAACCCTCCGAGCTCTGTCATTTAGCCAGTTCTCAATCCACCTCCTTGTGCACTCATTTAATACCCACACTTCCTAAGCTTACCTATGAGGCTACTACAGGAAATGGTGTCAAAAGCCTTGCTGAAGTTGAGGCAGACAACGTCCACTGCTCTCCCCTCATCTACTCAGCCAGTCACACCATCGTAGAAGGCTATCAGATTGATCAAGCATAATTTTTCCTTGATTAAACCATGTTGACCACTCCTGATTAACACTAATCTACCTGGACACATTCCTGTGTGACCTAATCTAGGTAAACCTGTGCTGGCAGAATTTCCTAGGTCCTCCTTTTTGAAGACTGGAGTCACATTGGCTGTCCTCCAGTCCTCCGGCACCTCTCCTGTTCTCCATGACCTTTCAAAAATGATGGACTATACTCTTAAAAGGTTTCCTAATTAGAGTAGGAAGCAGCTTATGTATCTGCCAACATGGGGTTGCAACCAAAATACCAACTGCCCACATCAAGATCAATTTGCAAAGTTTAATTAACACCTCAGTGTCCTTACTTATTTGTCATTAGTGATTAGTTTCAACACTACCTATGCTCATCACACAATATTTATATATCATCATAAGAAAATGCATAATTTCTAAAAGTACATGTAAATATATATATAATTTGAAAACTAGCAACCCTAAAAATCATCATACTCATGAAAAGCAAAAAAGTCCTTACAAACATGTTACAGAACCTACAATAAGACTCAACTTCTATATTTAATAAACCACATATGAATAAGCTCTAGCAAGTACAACATTCTCAAATGTCCAATGTATTTAGTCTGCACAATGACACACAAATCATTTTGATTCACAAGAAACACTGTTGATCTTACAAACCAAATACACTGGATTTAACATCAAATGACTGACTTAGTAAACCATTCGAGACATAATCATTCTCGCTTTGAAAGTCCTCATGCCAAGCACAGTTTTTTCTAATCTTTCCACTTCCTCCACCATGACTCTTTCCTCTCTTTTCGAGGCAACACCGAGCTCATTATTTCCCACTCTTTATACACACACACACCTAGCAGAGTAAGGCACTGCCATTTAACGTGTCTAACCTTAGTATATCTGTGGATCCAGATCAGCCTCATGGAACGAACTGTAGCACCCGCACTTTAGAAACAAGGTCTTCGTTTGTGCTCCCTCTTCTGGCTTTACAAGCATACAGCACAACCACAGTAGGGTGACACCGAGACCACCCGAACACAGCCCCTGCAGTGCTGTTTGTGGTCCTCCCTCCGCAAAAACACAGCACAGAGCCATAAAGAAAGCACTCCCAACCTACATGCTACTACTCGCTGCAGTGGAACATGCTATAGAAACAACCCAAATCAGTATTCATGAGAGTGATTTATCTTATTCCACTGCTCAACACAAAAGACCAAGTACTGAGCTTCCAAGGACAGCACAAAAATAGCTTCCAGCTAATTTTTTAAGCCCATCTTAATGTTAATTTTAGCTCTGGAAAACCATCACATGTAACAGAGCAAACAGCCCAGCATCTTCCATAAGGAACAAAAAAGCAGTAACAATAAAGGTTCATATTTGAATATATCTGGCATGAAAGGCCTTCATTTTCAAGCTCAGAATGCATTTTAATAATTTTCATTTTTATTTTCATAATAAAAACAAGAACTTAGATTCTTTATCTGTCTCAATTTTGGCATCACAGAATAAGAGGAAAAGGAAGGGAGGAAAAAAGCCAACTGCACAGTAGCTTGCTTTTCCAGCATGATGTTGTACTGCAGCAGAAGTCTATTTTGAGAAAACTATAGTTGCCAGTAGTGTAGCCTTCTTAAGTCATTTTGGTAGAAGCTGTCAAAATATATGTGCTTTGGAATCTTGCTGGATTCGGAACACTTTATCTGGCTTTATTTTACAACAAAATGGAAACTTGTGACTATCCTGTGTTAAAAGTATTTGAGGAAATGTTAAGTCTGGGTCGGGAAAAGAGCAAATAAAATCACCTATAGTTTTCACAGGAACATGTAGGATATATGCTACAAAGTGGGACTAGACAGAGACAAAGACTAAGGAAAGGAGGGAAGTACCTAATCTAGGTACCTTTGTCCACAAGAACGACTTGGGAATTGTTAACACAATGAGGCAGTGGTGGAGAGAAGCTGCGGAAGCTGCCAGCTGTTGGGAGCCCTGAGCTCCATCTCTGTTCTACATGCCTATATTAGAGTGTGTGAGAATAAAGGTCATGGCTAAACCCAGGAAAAGGGGCTGCAAAACAAGGAGCTCCTTTCCTAGGCAGGTGCTCCAGCTAATTACAACTACTTAACAGTCAGACATGATATTCTTCAGAGCTCCATTTTCATTCTTGCATTTGCAACTGAATTCTTTCTCCCTGAAATATCCTAATGCCTGGCAGTCAGGAATGACACGTTGGTTCAGACCTCCAGCCCTCAGAGGAGGTATGAAATGCACAAAGTCCAAAGAAAGGTAGAAATTCTGCAACACCGCTGTGCCTGATAATATTTTCTATTAGCTACCGCCAAACGGTTTTCCAGATCTGTTCATCAGGGACATCTGCTATTCTGCATTAGCCAACATGAACTGGTTTGGGACACTCTATAACTTCAGGAATGTGGTGCAAATTCTCATATTTGAAGATGCTTTTTCTGTGACAACAAAGTAACTTGACTCTTCTGAAGCTTCGGAAGCTTTTAGAAGACGTCACTTGCCATGGTAAATGGGTTATAGAGTTCACCCACACACTTGCCTCACCACCTATTAAATTTTATTTGGCATCCAGCCACTTTAGTTTCTGTAAAAATTTGTTCAAAAGCAAATGATTCTGCATGGTCTGTAAACAGGTCCAGAAATGGTGTTTATAAACTCACACAAAAGGCAAGTTAAAATACATAAAACTAGCTAACAGCAGCTCACTTTTGCACACCAAATAGCAAATGTAGGGACACTCCAGAGTAGGTGGCTTACCTCTTGCCCTCTCTGTTTTTTCATTTATTCTGTCATTCTTGTAGATAAATGAACATTTAAACAATGGAAAAAAAATCCTAGGAAAATCTAAGCATAACTCATCGCAATATAATTTAGCAACAAACACTTATCAGTAGACCAACAGTGTGTCTTCTAGATTCTCAACACTTTATTTACTGTTTACCCTCTCTGAGCGGAAAAATGGTGATAAAATTCAATTATGTTTTTACCAACATATACAGACTGCTGCAGTCTGTAAACCTTTCTAAATTACAGTTTATATTAAGTGTTAGGCATTGCAGCCTGTGGAAAATGGATGAGAAGACACTTTTCCCAAAGAAGCATATGAAAACTGTAAGGCTTATGTTTTCTTTGCCTTAGTAATGCGTTACACTACCAAACAGAATATAATGCTTGCAAAAATGCGAGTGTTTTAAGGATTTTCCCCATGACATCTCATCTACACATTCATACTAAAGCCAAACACAGCTGATATCTGTAGTAGACTAAACTTCTAAACTTGTTGCTTAATTTCATCAGCTAGAAGATAAATTACATGTTGCAAAAACATGTATTTTAATATATTTTATGCTACATCAGACTATAAAGTTCCAAAAGGATCTGACTCTTGATGGTATGTAAGGCTTGCAAAGAGCACAACTTACTGAACAGGACTTTATTTTTTGTTTGATATACTGTTCTATTAAACTTCTCTCAAGTCTGTTTTGCCCTCTTTTTCTTGTCTTTTAAAGTGCTCTGAAGGTCCAATGTTTTTGATGAAAAAAGGGTAAAAATTCAAATCCCGCACTTTACCTCACCTCAAAATAAACTTTTGTGTAACATTAAGAAAGTCTCATTCTTTTAATCAGTTCCCAAATATTATAATTCAGCAGCATGTGCAAGTTTCTCCTCTCCTCTAATTCTTTTTTTAAAACAGTATCTGACTCTAAGCACAATGTTCCAGGTAAGAGTGGATTATCTCACTATATCGTAGAATACATTCTCCATTACAATGGAAACAAAGTAATTCTTTAAAACAATACCAGCAAGTCCCCTCCTTGTCTAGTGGATGAATACTCTGTGTTTCAGAGGCTGCCACTGAATGCTGACAGGTTTTTTTCCCCACAAGTAACACAGGAAAATACAAGGTTTATTCTGCAAATGGTTAAGAAGTTATAATCCAGAAACATGTATGAAAAGTTTCTTCCAGATTCCTAGCAGATATGTCACACTAAACATTCTCAACAAAAGCACAACCTGAGATTTTCTGACCTGTTTAAGATAAAACCAGAAGAAACAAAATAAAAAAAAAAAAAAGAAAAAAAAAAAAAAGAAAGACAGAAAGAAAGAAAGTTGGGGAGAGGAAAAGGGCTGTCAGCAATGCTTATGCAGTTCCCATGCAAAGGAGCAAACTCTTGGCTAAATCCAGAAGCAAGCTGAGCAGACTGCAGGTGATCCACTCTTCTGTCACCACCAAGTGCCACTGCAATCAATCAGAATCATTACAGGCACACGGGACAGAGGAAAGCAGATAGCTTTAAAATCAAAAGGTAGAAAGCACATTTTTAATTTTAGTGTGTTTATTTTTAATTATGCCGTACAAAACCATATTTTAAAGCAATTCTACATGGAAATAGGGTGTCCTTTCGAAAATTCTTAAATAAGGCCCAGTAGCTAAATGGTATAATGTAATGCCAAAGGTGGCCTTAAATTTTAAAACCAGCTGATGAATTGGTATCCTCATTTGGAAGTCTGAATTCATTAGCTTATAGACAACCAGATGACAAACACACAGTTCTTTCTAAGAGGAAAATAAAATAGAAAAAAATGCCTTTAATTCTGCCCGTTCCCTACAATCAGGACATCAAAAGAAATACACGACAACTAGATAATTAGAATTAGAGGTTTCTTTTGGAATAGCATGTTTTACCAGGGGATAGATGAGTTCTGTGATCACATCTTCACATCAAACCCAGGCAGATTCAGTGCCTGATGATTACAGAGATAAGTTTTCCATCCAGCTGACCACCAGCATTATCACTGTCTATCTGTGTTTCCTGTATGTACTGATAAAAGTCAAGAAATACTAAACAAGTCATCATGCACTAAACTGTAAAAATACCTTACTGCAGAGATGAAGTAATATATTTTTTCTTCTTTCAACCATAACTTTCAATACAACAGGCATGAGTTACACAAGTCTAACCTGAGAATGCAAAGACATGGTCTTTTCATCTCAAATGGCTGTTAACATGTATTGATAGTCTTTGCATACAGCATTATTTTACAAGAGCTGTACAATAAGCTGAGTGGGCATGTGTGAGCACTGGTGCATTTACACATCCCTATACCCCCAAACATGCAACTCCTTTGTCATTATTAACACCAGTTATTCAGTACATTATTCAAAACAGTTGCTGGACTAAGCTTGCCAGTTTGGAGAGCAGATTATGTCATCTGGAAATGTAATACAAATTTTACATCCCAGCTGAGGAGTCTGCCAAGCCTGGGAACGGTCACGTTCAGAAGCACTCCATCAGCACAGGGAAGCAGACCTAAAAGTGTATAGCAGATTTCCTTCCCTCAACCAACCTGACAGCAGTAGCTATTGCAGCACTGCACTGAAGACACTTCATTAATTCCACTCAGGGTATGTGGGGACAGTTGTGGTTGACTAAACAGAGAGACCCAGCATCTGGGAAAGGCAGGTCCTACCAGTTGAAATCAGAGCAACAGTTAAGCCCGCAAAGAAGTTTTGGCTGCGATTCAAGTTACACTGTTATTTACTCAGTGAGTAAAAAGAGAGTGTACACAGGGTTATTTGGTCTGTGCAGTGTGCATACAGTTAGGCTGGGAGGAAATAAAAACCCACCATATTTTAGTTGTAAGGGCTGCATCATCCAGTTCACAAAGTTAAAAATGAGCAAGTGAAGTGAGAATAAAATGACTGTACATGCAAAAAACAAAGTAGCCATGCTGTGCTTACTTACCAAACTTTTGCAAAGATCACAAAAAGCAAGAGTGAAGATTCCTTATCATTTCCCGTAACAGTACACAAACTTTAAGCCTTCCTATCACTAAACACTAAAGGCAGAACCAACAGCTAATTTGCTGTCTGATGCTCCAAATTGCTTTCCCCTGAACATAAGTATAAAGGAAAGCACCCCACCAATACCTTTAAAAGCCAGAATATTGAACCAATTAATACCAAAAAATCTGGTGCAAGAAGATGTCTTCTTGTGGTCAGAGTACACACATACATCCCTACCAATACTGTCAAAAAATCAACTTGTGAGTCAGCATTAAGTACTCATCGGGGGGGGGGGAAGGGGAAAAAGAAAGAAAGCAGAAAAAGATACCACAGAAATTAAAGAGGCAAACTGTTTTCTGCTTATCACCATATTTAAAAACAGGATTAAAAAAAAGGTATTTTGAACAACAGACAGAGTAAATGTCAGTTGTTATCCTTACAGCTTGGTAAATACATGTTGTGTGTACATACAGTAATATTTTATGCAACTAAAATCAATTTCAGCCATTTTGAGATAATTCCCATTAGGACAGGTAGTGTCCTGTGCTTACAAAGCTACTCACTGCAGCACTGAACTGTGATCCATTTAACAATCAAACTAGTGCCGCTTTATCTTGTCCTATGAAAGAAACATTTAACATGAAAATAGAATTTCTCTTTTTGAGAAGCAGTACATAACACGAGAAAACAGGATGAACTATGACATTAATGGCTAACGAACACAAATGAAAGGGAAACCATTGCCACAAGCATACACTTCTCTATTCATTTCAAGGCCACAGAACACTATAAGGTTGAGATGAGCTTTAGAAAACACAACAAAAAGCAAATCAACATTCTGCCATTAAATAAATATAAAGTGCTTTTGTTGAGATGAAGGATGAAGCTTGCACTGACATCTGGAAGAGTGAAGGTCCCTCCCTTGCCCTTTACATAGCAGGCTACCACTAAATCTATTAAACAATCATCATGACAGGTAGCACACCCAGGCACCACGGACAACTTGAATGCAACAAAGCAAATAAGGAAAAAAATTTGCAGAGGAATAGAATTCGCCCGCTTTCCACGTTACTACCTCCATTGCCTTTTTGGAATACCCTCTTCTCAACAATGCCTGTCACAGTACTTCAGTGTGTACTAAAGGCATCAAAAAGAGAAGAAGCAGCAGCAATATTTTGTTTTGAAAAAAAAATCCTTCATTTTAAGTAAACAAATATTCAATATATTCAACATGAAAAATAAACATATTGGAAGATTTTTTTCGAAGCATCTCAACTAAAGCAAAACAGGCTTGTATTCCACTATTTGCATTTCAAGAATATTACTTATAGAGTGATCTTTTTTAAGACAGACAAAATATTAGTCATCCAGATGCATGGTGTTAGCCATCTAGGAAGAATAAAAACTACAGTATTTTTAATTGTGCATCCTGATGTGATAGTTGACACTATCACATCAGGTAGACACCACAAAGCATGAAAGTGACAGACAAGGAAAGGGCTGCTGAAGTGCCATATATGTATAAGGAGTTCTTTGTCTCTGCAGTCTTCCCCAGCAGCTCCCACCACCAAATGTGGTGCAACATAACAGAGCTTATCAGATGCCAAAAGCTCACTTTCCCTTCCTCCCTTCAACCTTGCTATCCAAGACAACATGCTCAGTCACTTCTGTCAAGCCTACTTAGGTATCTACACCAGCAGAAAAGAAACAGACCAAACCCAGTTGTCTATGGTTTTAGTCCCTGAAGTAACCCACCATAGTATAAGACGTACATAAAGGGTTGCAGGGAATAAAATGGGGAGGAAAAAAAAAGCAGAAGAAAGCTGAGATCAGACCTCACAATAATGTCAGGCCTCCTCCCATTACAGCAGTTACATCAGGTTGATCATATTACAGAAGTGACTCCTCTAAGTGCTTCACAATGCCAGGGCCTACTCCTATTTTTTCCCCATACCGATGAACAAAAACCAAACACTTTGAGGTTTTGTGGATTTTATTTTTTTTTTTAAGCCACAATAAAACATAAGCATGTTCCCCAGTTACTGTAGCTCTTGCAGTCAAGTTATCTGCATTTGAAGAGGAGAAAAAATAAATTTACAGGGCTCGTCAGTCATCAAGCGCAGGGGATGAGCTTCAGCCTGAGAAAATGCACCATCCTGATTACAGTGTCTCCTAAGCAATAGATACACAGGGAGTCTGGAACCACCATGTTACTTCACGCGTTGAACTATTTCAAACTTCGCCACCAGAAACCCCTTGGAGAAAAAAAAAGTTTTAAGACACTCAGGATCTTAAAAATAAAGTTCTTTCTGTTGCAATGCTGGAGTGAACTCTTCCTTTTTTTTTTAAAGTATCAGTCACACAGATGACAGTCCATCTAACCAATTAATTGAACCAGCAGTCTTATGAAGTAAGTAAACTCCCACCCAGGCAACCATGCAAGTTCATCTCTGCATAAAGATGAGTTAGTCTTGAACAATTACTTCAATTCACTTATGTCAAGTAAGCCCTTGTTCAATACAACATTCATTAGCTTTCTTCAGTTTCTTCTTTCTTCCTACCTCTGCTGCTCCTGCACAATTACATGCTGTAGACTCTCTTCACTGTTGCATGCTGTAGCCTCTCCTCACCCTGCCCTCAAAGCAGAATAATCAAGCATAGATCATTCCTCATGTGCAGTTCTCCATCCCACTTCACTCTCTGGCAGAGAAGGCACCCCTTGTAAACATGCAATACATAATGCAAAGTAAAAACCGAGGCAGATAGTCAACTGCATTAGAAAACCATCTGCCTCTCTCTCTGGGGGAAAAAAAAAATAAGTCTTCAAAGATAAAAAATAACGTTTTAGTTAACATCAGGTTTTCAAAGAGTAAATAATAAAAATTAAGAAAAGCAGGTGCCTTTAAATTACAGTTTTCATATGATCCATATCCTAATGTCAGTAAATAAATAATAATAAAAAAAACCCCCCACACGTGAATCTTGATCATTTCTACCAGAATACGCAAAGTACATTTTGACCTGATTAGTCACATTGCACAGTCAAAACAAGTGACATTTGTCTTTTCTGTGCTAAAGCTGTACAACGTGTTACATATTACAGTGTTAACCAAACAGCCCACTTCTTTCTAGAGTAGGCAAGGCCTTAAAGACAGTGCTATAATAACTTTCCATATTTTGCAGAATAAAGGCCTAACATCGCAAGCAAAGAATCTGAACTTCAGCCCCACGGGGGTGGGCGCTTTGCCTCTCTCTTATGGCTCCTGTCATGGATGCATCAAGAAAATCAGGCCTGTGATAGCCTCATTTAGAGCAAGCCAAAGTCAGTGCCATTGTTCAGGCGCTCAGGTAAATATGTAGTATTATGCCTCTACTAATCTTCTTAGATATGGACTATTTCCAGATTTCTTCTCCAGTTCTCTACTGCTCTATTTCAGCCAAATATAGAGCACAGGTGAAATACACATACCTCGAACTTGGAACACAGGCCTAGTTTGTTCTACATGGCTGGTGCAAGTGTTAGTGCTTCCGGTGGCATTTATTGCCATAGAATAATGGCGGTTTTCCTCTCTAAACATATGAATCCTGCCAAATCCAGAGTAATATAATCACAAATTCAACATTAAAAACAAACAGGGAAACTGCAAAATCTATAAGCAAGGTAAACAAAACTTTACGGGCTGCATAATGCTGGAAAAGTATTTTATATAATTGCGCAAGCACTCACACGAGAAAGGCTGAGAGTTCATCTGAACAATAAAAACTAAATCATACAAAAAACCTCTGGAAAATCTTCATCTTAAGCAGGGTACAACCAGTACTATAAACTTTTACAAATACTTATTTTGCAATTTCTTCCTAAACAAGGTTATTGTCAACAATTATGACTTCTCTCCCCCACTCTCAAAAAAACACACAAAAAAGTAAATATAGAGAAATAAACTCTGAAGAATGGAAGGGACACTTGCTTGCCCTTTTTGACTGCTAATGAAAACCACTAAGTAGTTGTCATCAATCAACACATATGTACATTTTTTAACTCTTTTTTTTTTTCTTAAAGTCATAATACATTCCAATACTCCACGTCTCTCTCTCTCAAAGTTACAAAAATTACGCAGAACTCAGAAATAAATTCTGTCAAGAACCAGACCACAAAAGTACTCATTCTCAATACTTGACTTTGGCATACAAATATCCCTTCTTTGTCTTCACCACCTTCTTTTTATTCTCTCCATAAATCTCCTTTTTACCAATAGTTCTCAAAATCTTGCAAGATATCCACCTATTCTCCAGAACCTTATCTCCACAAACTCTCATAGCTAAAACTAACAACCTAGCAATTCCCCTCTCTTATTTTACAATAATTAAAATGAAAAAAGCGCATGCATTCAGTACCCACTGACAATGCTTTTATAATAACACAATTCTTTGAAAAAGAAAAGCAAGTGTTTCATCTAAAGCTACGCCAAGACTGTTTCTGCTCCTCACACCACCCCACCAGAGAGAAGGCTGGGGGTGCACAAGAAGATGGGAGGAGACACAGTCAGGACAGCTGACTCCAAGTGACCAAAGGGATATTCCATACCATATGACCTCATGCTCACCAATAAAACTAGGGGGAAGGCTGAATGGGGGTCATTGTTCAGGAACTGGCTGGTCATTGGTTGCTGGTGAGCCATAATTTTCAATTGCATCACTTGTCTTTCTTGGGTTTTATGTCTCTCGGTTGTTTTCCTTTTCATCACAATGTTATTATTAATGTTGTTATTATTATTAAACTGTTTTTATCCCAACCCATGAGCTTTCTTGCTTTTACCATTCCATTTCTCTCCTCTATCCCACTGAGGGGAGTGAGCAAGCAGCTGAGAGGTACCTAGCTGCCACCTGGGGTTAAACTATGACAAGCTATTAACTCTCAAAACAGTTATGAAATAAACTCAAGTAAATCAGCAACTGTGTTCCTTATCATCAAAGGAAGTTATTTTTGTCCAAGCAGTAAATCTCACAAGGGACTTTGATTAAAATATACTAATCAGCTTATTATCATGTCCTTCTCCTATTTTAAGTCAACAGTGAAAATTATTTAATAGTATGCAGGCTTGCATTACCCACCACCATGCTCATTCTACTTCTTCAGAATGTTTTTACTCATTCAAAACTTTTCTTTAAGTTCTTCTTTGTTGGTTATTAAAACTACTGAAACTAAATTTCTACGTTTATATCAAATAATCAGCCTATTAAAGGAAGGGAATTCCTGTAGACCCCCGCACTAAAGGAATACTGGTAGACACTTCTAAAACACCAGGTCCTGATTTAGGTCAGAGACTTTTGAGTCCTGCAGTACTTAGCATTTCTAGCTCCAATGTACTTTCATACATTTAGATTTTAAGCACTGTTAATTTCCCCAGAATTTGAATATGTAATTAATTACTGAAATGCACACTAGTAGCAGGGTTATTTGCTTCATTTCCAGTCAATGGAATAATTATCAGAAATAGTCGCACAGATTCTTGTAAAAGTTTTCTAACATCTTCAAAAGCCTTCAATAAGCATACAACATTTTGAGTTTACAAATTGTTTCTCAGAAAACTCCAACAGCAGTTACTCATGACTGTAAAAAGTTGCTTTAAGTACAATCTGGTATTATCAAAAGTCTCTTCCTACTTAAGCCATGCCCCTAAAAGATTTAAACACCGATACCTTAGCAGCAGCAAAAGTTTCCATATTGTGGTAGATCCAAATAGGTTATGTACAAACAGTGATGAAAATGAGTAATTCAGGTACCTGGATGGTCTCACCTGGTTTAATACAGCTACTTGTGCATGACACTAGGTAGGACTGGAGACTAAAATTACTTTTCCATTCTTCACATTTGATTTTTTGCTTTCTTTGTCTCCCAACAGTTACAGATCCTCCCCAGATGATGAGGATGATAGCTCCTACCTGATTTTACTCAGTGCTTCATCACATCGTCAAGATCCTAGGTTGTGATACACTGACACAGCTACTTGAAAATGCTGTCAAGAGCAGTAAAATACTCCTTCTCTACCATATTACCAGCAGAGCTGAAAGCTTATATTATCCTGGTATTATTCAGGTCATGGTTTGTATTCTCTATGAACAGCTTGGTGCACTTCCATAATGACCTAGAATGTTGTAAAATATGGAAACATACCCTTATTTTGTATTATCGTTATGGTTAAGGATTTATTTTTTTTCAGTTTAACTGTAGTTTCCCACATGAATCTGCCTGTCTGAAAAGATAAGCAGGCTTCTCAAAAAAACAAAATCAAAAAAAAAATTTAAAAACCCCAACCAAACCAAACCTAAACAAAAAACTATAAAACACCTCATGCTCTTCATGATACCATTGAACACAGAAGAAAGAAAAACCCCAACCTTTTCTTTCTCTCTTCTCAAATACACATGAGAATATAAACAGACTCAAATGTGCACACACAAGAACATTGGTGCAAGTTGCAACTATAGAAGAAACTATCCCCAGATGCTTGATTCAACAACGTCACTAAGGATCTGACACCACAGATTGAAGTGCTCCAAAAGCAAACAACACAAAAGCAAATGCAAGACCAAACTTGCTAGAATTAAAATATTATACAGAAGCTGCACATGCTTTGATTCTTCTTAAATCAGAGCATCCATTTTCAAAGTTCTTATTCTATCTTCTTTAGTAATTAGTAGAAGAGGGTGAAAGATAAGCACTACTTGCGGAGCTTGTTTTTAATTTCTTTTGCTTTCTCAAAAATTTCCAGAGACAAGGTTACTTTTGTTTACGTCTTTTATGCATGGTATCACTAGGCAAACAGTATTTAGAGAACATATATATTTAGCAGAGTTGCATCATCATGCACTGGCCACTTAACAAGTTCACAGCAATTCGTAATATAAATAGTGGTTTAATAAATCTCTAAACTGCTGAAGTTGTTATGACATACAACATTACTAACATCATAGACATTAAAGCACTTGTCTTTATTACTTGTCCCAGCTTACAAAACAAATAATAAAATATAAGGTAAAGCTTTTACATTAATGTGAAAAGACAAATATTTCGCTAAATTTAATGCAGTCTTCAAGAAAAAAAAAAAAGGTGAAATGAATTCATGGTTATTGGACTTATCTAGTATAATAAAATCCTTTTTAGAATTAAATTACCCCCTTTGAGCTTAAAAAAGATAATCATAGGCTTTCTTACTGACACAGTCTTTTGTAAATACTGAAAATAACTTACGAGCTATGATATTGTCATTTCAAAGAGTACTCATAAAAAAATGTTCCAAAAATCATATGTAAAATAGCATCAGTAGCTTCAGTACACTTTTAATTGTCTCTCCATTAAGGTGGCATTTAAACATCACAGCAGAATAAAAACATGACATGGAAAATCACAGGTAAATAAAAATGCTACTCTGATAAACTAAAGAAAATATACCTAAGCATCCCAAATTCTTCTCAAATATCGTAAAAAAAAAAATAAAAAAAATTGAAAAATAAAATCAAACAACAGATTGACTAATCATAGAACCTTAAATCTGGAAAACACATCTGCTTGGTCACATAAAAGCAACTAAATCACGAGGAAAGGCCAACCTTGACCCCTGTGAAAACTAGAGCCTAGTATTCAGAACCTACAAACACAGCTTCTGGTTTGTTAGATTTTGAGGCAGATCTAGGAGACGCCCTTTCGTACCAGATTGGTAGGACATCTAAAGTATCTGGAGAGAACAGGACTGAGCTCAGAGCTGCAAAGGCTAAAAAGCAAGACAACAAATGTAAGGCTCTCAGACTTTGAGTCTAGTTAGACTTGCTTTACTTTTGTAAGTAGCAAGAAACCAAAAACTCAAATGCTTGTGCAGGTACCAAGTCAATCCACTTGATTAGAGATGCCCAGCTATGGAAAGATAAGCACAAAAAAATAAGAATGTGAGATTTTCCACTCCAGTGAAAAAGGACTTTGCAATAGGTGAGCAACCCAGCATCAGGTTGAGCATAATCACAGAAAAAAAAAAAACAAGTCATATTTATGTGCTCTAATGAAGAGCTTGCAGGGTTGTGGGACGGTTTAGCTGCAGTTATTGTTTTTAAGCTTACTCCGAGGGGTATGACAGGGGTATGGCTATTCACATCCAATTTTGAATGGAATAAATTTAAACTCAACAATAAGAGATGATAGTCAAAAACTTGAGCAGAAAAGTAAAGATCCTGGTATGAGAAATTTACCACAAATTAGCATCACTCTTAAGTACAGGTCCAAGTCTTGCTGATACCCTTCTGTTTGTTACACAGGGTTAATTGTCCATTAATTACACTTTTAACAGCCACAATGACGTAGCGAAGATGTCTGCCTTCCTACCTCATACTGTAGCCTTGTTTTGGGGAGGCTTCATTTCTAGTGACAAATGACTCGCATGCACTCTGAACTTCTCCAGCAAAGGCAACTGTGTGACAGAGACATCGAGCCCACCCTTTCCAGTATCGCCACAGCTTACAGACCGACGGTCGCTCGTGGACAACCATGTTATTTTCTAACTAGTGTTACCTGGCAGAGCTACAAACAGTAGCAGGGCCACGAGAGCTACGCGTCCCAACTGTGGAAGGTCACTACCGTACTCAGTCACGTTCAGGTGGTATCCAGACAACAATCTTTCCACATGAAAGTTTTATATCCTGCTGTGAAAGCTCTGAAATAGAACTGACCTCTGCAGACATCACGAAAACAGTTATTTCCAACAAACAGATTATCTAACTGAAAGTATATTCTGTGGATACAGGCCTAAACTCTTGCTAACCTCCATTCACTACTCTGTCTTACTGTTTCATAGTGTATCTGTCCAGCCCCAACTCAAAACTTGATCCTATGCCCTTTATTCTAGATCTGAAAACGCTCCATTTCGTATTTGGCACAGCAGTACCATCATTCCACCGCTCCCAATATCTACTCTGAAGTATCACTACTCCATACATGTGTTCGTTCTACTCCTTCCTGCTAAAAGCAATTAAGAGAGAATACAGGCAAGACAGACTTCTGACCCAACTTAATCCAGCAATTTTTATGCACACCTTATCTATCCTACTAATCCTCTCTGCCAGATTATAGACACTACCACAAGACGCATGCTTATGCAGCCCACACTACAGAAATATTCACTTGCCTTGTACAGCTCCACATCAGAGTACTGATCCGTTAAACAAAGCTTGTCAATCATTCTCCACACTTGAAAATTCATTACAAGAAAAGGATTGACTGGTTGTTGCTGTTTTACTCCAGAGAATGATACCACAGGATTTATACCAAAATGAATATTCTATGACATATTGATGAATTTCCAAAATGGTGGTAGGAGAGAGATGTCAGCCAAAGTGTGATCAGTATCTCTACACAGGATTTTTTTTTTTTCAATGTCTGATAGATATCTACAATCTATAGAAATCAACAGAAACTTTACCATGAAGCATATATTTGATGTACAGTACACAACATGACAGACCTAGAAAGTCAAGAAAATAAAAAGATTACAAGAGATCACTTCTATCATAAAAATAGTTTGGCATTCTTCCATTTCTACATATATCCGTTTTTCCAGATCATACCCATATTCCCCCACTCATCCCAGCAATTGTGGACAACTGTTGAAGTAGTTGCAGAAGTGAGAGTATTTAAGAGACCCTACTACACGCACAGGCACCTCATTAAGAAAAAAACCTGCACAGATAATTAAAGCATAGTAATGTTTTATGTATGCTATGTAAAATTTTATATCCGGTAGCCACCTTCTAAGAGTTAATACTCCATCTTAAGCTTGTTCTAGATAAAAGCTGTTATATATTAATTGAGCAAGGCAAAATTTAAATTCTAACCACATCTATTAAAATTATACCATGGACTTTAAGTATCCCTTCCAGTAGCCATACATAACTGAGCTTATCCATGCCACTGCCTGCAGAATCAAGACTGCAGACTACAACTGTAACAGCTGAGTTGCAACGTAAAATGAGAACATCCGAATGCACCACAAAATAAAATTGAAAAAAAAAACCAACTGAAAGTCAAAAAAAAACTTCTGCACCAGCCAAGTTCAAAACAACTTTCTGTACACAATCTGCTTGCAAGATCACACCCTCAGTTAAATACTGTTTACCATCTCACTCCTTTCTTTCAGAAAGGCCTTCCTTCTACCAGGAAAAAAAAAAATAAAAAGGACCGGCATTTTCAGGCAAACTAGTTTTTCAATCCAAATGCACAGAGGGATTAAAAATGGGGTTTACACTGGAACCTGTCTGCTTCGTGAAGCTCTCATAAAACTGGAACAGATACCTAACTGTTACCTAGGAAACAGTAAGTAAAGTCCTGTGTAAACTATCAGGTCATTTAACAACCAGAAAATTAGAAACCAAAAGAGTATCTGAGTATAGAAATTATTTACTGCAATCTACAAGATAAATTCGGTCTCTTAGTACTTTATATTCCTGAATCAAGCAAAGCCAGATACAAGCTTTGAAAGTTGGGATTTCATTTCGCAAGGAACTTTCAAGTTCTTCTGGAGAAATGCTATTATCCGCCTTTACTTAAATACAAATCTCAGCACTGGCCACAGTTGTGTCTCCAAGTATGCAGAAAGCTACAGATTTTGTACACACCAATAAATATTTCCAAGGGGCATATCCCTTTCTTTCCCTTTGATTCTAGCTCAAGTGTGACATGAAGATCTGGGAGCTTTTCTAAAGCACTGTTTCCAAACAAACAGAAGAGGTCAAGCAGTTCAGTTACCTGGAAAGAAATATCACACTACGTCACCTGCTCCTTATCTGTGCGAGCATATATATTCCCTCTCAAAGTTTCCACTGTAGTTATTGCTGCTGCAGCTCTAGCAGTATCAGCCAGGAACACGACCCAAGGAAAGCCGAGCGGGCCGCTAGTGCTGTAGCTGTCACATCGTGTAAAATTGCTGTGAGCAGGATGAGACAATGATGTGCTTGAATGATAGCAGCTGTTCTGCACTGGCATCGCCACAAGTAGAGCTGTAATCACAGCCAGGTGCAGTGGTGGGAATTTGGGGGGATAAAGGCTACGCCTGCACCTGTGGCACTCTGTAACTTCCAGCCATGCAATATTTGCTTTTCAAAGACCATCTGTCATTCTGACAGGCTCCCTACCTGACCATCACGGGATCAAGCTACCTTTTGTATTTTCTTAACGTGGCCTTGCTCCCTTTTGTACAACAACCACTTTCAGCCTCCTCTGCACTTCATGAACAGAAAAGGATACAGTAACTATGGTGTAGGAACCACTGAATCATAAGAATTTGAAACACTCCTAGTTACTGTGATCAAAGCTAAATCCTTTAGGAAGATTATCCGCACCAGAACCCTGAAAAAAAATCCTGCGACTCAAGTACTTTTATACTGCATCTTTGAGATAAAGCACGATTTCCCCTGTCACTGCGAAAGGCTACCTTCAGTTCCATTTAACTCCAGGGAGAACATTTTAACAGGGGCTGTTGTTCTTCTTGATCCATCCACGCAGCTTCGGGCCTGGCAACTAGCAGCGAACGCAACAGTCTACAGATAGAGACCACAACTCCAAGGCCATTAAAAGGAAGATTTATTCGGAAAGCAAAGAGGGGAGGGAAAAAATAATTAAAAAAAAAATAAAATTGAAAAATCCTCATCAAGCACCCACTTAATCAATGAGAAGTACATGCTTTGCAAGGGATAAGATACGCCAAACCCACTCGCGCCCCTAGCACCCATCATCGCGTGAAATGGCAGAGGGGTAGCGCTCAAAATCTGGCGATGATTTCACCGCTTCTCTAAAAATATCGCTCCTGGAGGAGCCGGCGTGTCCGAAGCGGCGCGTACCGCGGAAGCGGAGCGGAGGGGCCAGCCGAGCCCCATTCCCGGCGGGGCCCGGCCCGGCCCGGCGATGCCCCGCTCCCTCAGAAGTTCGCCCTCTTCCCGCGGCGGATGACCGCTACCCGCACCGCGCCTGCGGAGGCGGCGCGACCCCCTCCCACACGCCCGTCCCGGTCCCGGCTCTCGTCGCCGCTTTTGCATGTTCAGAACCGCGCTGGCCGCCCTTTCACGCCGGCATCTCAAGGCGGGCTCCCCTCTCACCCAACTGCGGCCGTTACCGCGGACAGGAGAGCCCGCCGCGGGACGCGTTCGTCGTCCCTTCGAAAGGAAGGGGGCGAACGAGCCATCCCGCGCAGAGCCACCGGAACGGCCGCGGCAGGTGCCGGGGGCAGGGTGCGCCCAGCGACTCACTCCGACCCCAAGACCTTCGCCCCGCTGCGAGGGAAGCTCCCCACGCCTCTTCCCGCCCCCGTCGGGCAGGGGCAGCGCCCGTAGCTGCGGGACGCCCGCAGGTCGCGGAGCAGCAGTAGCAAACACCTACCCGGTGAGCTTCCCAATCTTCACAAAGCTAAACACATCCATCCATGCAGCCGGCTAGCTCTGCCCGTCACACTCACTCACTCCAGCAACGGCAGCGGCGGAGGCGGCGGCAGCAGCAGCAGCTCCATGTCGGGAGAAGGTTGCGTCCAGCGGCAGCAACAGCCCTTGCAAAGGCAGGAGCCGGCGGAGGCAGAGGCTGCTACCCCCCTCCGGCAGGGAGCTGGGCGTGCAGCATCTCGCAGCGTTCATCTGCGCGCAGCCCTCCCCCTCCGCTCCCTCCACACCCCCTCCTCCCCACCCTCCGCCTCGCTCTCTGCCTGCCTTGCCACCTCCCTGGGGTAACTCAAGGAACTGGGAGGGCGCTTGACAGTTGCNGGCCGCCGGGAGCGGAGCGGGCCGAGGGGCCTGGCCGGGCTGCTGCCGCGGTGTTCCCCGCAGGGCTTCGCGGAGCTGCTGCGGCAGGGACCGAGGGCAAGGGGTCGGGGCTTGAGGGGGTGCCCTCTTTCGGCACTTCTGTGCCTCCCCTGGGGCAGGGGGACCACACTTGAGAGAGGGGAAGGGGAGTCCTGGTGTGTAGGAGGCGGCTCCTACACAACCGGGGAGCAGCACCCTGGGCCTCCTAAGGAGACTGTAGCTGGGAGTTCTTCTCCAATGCAAAAACTGGGGGAGAGCAGAGAGCTCCTCTTCTGCCTCGGTGATTTCCCCTCGGCGATCACACTGTTCCACGCCTCCCTCCAGGGTGAAGGACCTGCTGGCCTTCAGTCTCGCACTTGAGTGCTCATCAGCGGTGGACTTCTCGCTGACAGGCAGCCGAGCTGAATCGACTGCCTGGCTGTTTCAACAGCCTGTGACCTTTCTACCCATGCCAGAAAAGAGACTTGAAGGAAAGGAGTCCTCTTTGCGAGAGGAACATGGCAAGGCCGGTTTGTGGCAATGTAATTAAAATCAAGCATTCTTCATGTCATGTCTTGCTGAACAGTGATGTGTCCAGAGATCCTGACGCGAGAGCAGTAGAGACATGCTGCCTTACACTTCTGCCTTGCATCAGGCTTCAAAAGAGACACTGAAGTTTAGCTGTTCTGTTCGTACGCTCCCTGTGAGTGAGCAGAACAGGAAGGCAGGTAAAATTCAAATTCATCTTCACGCAGGCTGTACGCTGCAATACAATAATTCTCAGCATGGGAATGGATTTTCTCCTCCTCAGCATTTTTATTTTGATTTTGTTCACCAAATAGATTGATACACTCATTACTTCCTGGCTTTACGGAGTTTCGTTCTCTTCAGCAGGCTGGCACCTGCACTCTCCCACCAACCAAGAACTTCAGAAATGGCAGTAGAACCCCACATGTAGGCTCCAGCAGTCAGATGAAAACAATGCACTTTTTTTAATATTAAAGCTTGTATTGATAAGAGAACAAAAAGAACAGGCAGTACGAACGCTCACTCTGCGAACTGGGTTTCAAACTATTCTTTAAAACAATAACAAAGAATGATTAATCATTTATTTACACTGGGAGAACATTGAACTGCCAGCTAAAAAACACTTGCTGGCCTACCAAAGATGTAAACGGCTTGGGCATAGTCTGAAATGCCATATGAAGTGCTTTATGCTGGTGCATCATAATATTTATATGGTTATTACATGTAACTGTATTTATTTATTGTTATACCACTTTTTTTTTTAAACTGCAGAACCTTTGCCTGTCATTTACACTACTCTATTGATTGGTAAAAGTTACAAAGATAACACATTTTCAGCTGGTTAGAAACTGATTTATTTATAAAACTGTCATTATTTATTTATAGACTGAGGAGATAGGCCAAGATCCTACAAAGCTAAGTGAAGCTGATGAAATGATATGCTGTATATAAAATTAAGCACATATGTTCTGTATCAAACAAAGTTCCTATCTTGAGCAATTCACGCTGCAAGGCTTGTCACATAAAGGTGCCCTGAAGCATATTGGTGAGCGCTGCAGAAGAGAAGTTCTGAAGGGTCACTACTAGAATTCCTGTGGTTTCAGGGTCTTTCAGCAGAAAGCCAAATGTGATCCTAGGATATATTGACTCAGGTATTTCCAGCAGAGGTATATCAAAAAGCAGAAAGCATAAGACCTGATCAGAAATGCCATACTCAGCTTATTCAAAAAGTACATTTGAGGAAAATGAGAGCAGGTGCAGGCGGATGCTAAAAGAGTGATAAAGGTAATGAAGAGACAGCCTTATGAGAGGAGGCTGAAAGAGCTTTGCCTAGCAAAACAAAGACTAAGAAGAGGTAAAAAAGATTGTTGTTTATAAATACATCAGTATGGTAAACACAGAGTGTGTACCCAAAATGATAGGGCTTCATGGAAAGTCATTAAAACTTGAAACAAAGCTGAAATTATCTTCTCTTTCTTTGGCATTTGAAACATATAGATGAAGTATTGCTATGTTCATAGCTATATAAACATTTTTGTTTTCCTAGGTAGAAACTGTTGCAATAGTACAGATTTTCCAGAAGGGCTGTGGGGATATTGTTGGAATAGCTGATATCCTGAAGGCCCATTAATAGCAATTTCACAGGAGTCTTCCTCCCAGGTGTGCAGACATGAGCAGAGAAGCTGGACAAATTGTGGTTCTGCCAACTGTGCTAAATATTGGTAACTTTTTGGAGCTTTGCTGTGTGAGAATCGTACATGGGGGAGGAGACTGGTGTATGAGAGTGAATACTTCAGTTCATAGATCTTTAGGTTCTGATGTCATAGCAATTGACTATAAAACTATGTCAGAGCCATAGGAAAGCATTCAAATTTGCCTACCTAAAGAAGCAAGGTGGAGAGCATTGTTCTATTTCAAGAGTAAATGTTGATATATGTGGTTTGGACTGGCTTTTGAGCCATCATCTGTACACTAAAATTCATATTTTGGTATTGTATCTTTATTTGCAGGAATGTCAACTAGACAATATCACGACTGAACTCTTGCACATACATTTCTACCTTTTAATTAATACAGTGAGATTCTTCTCACTAACTACCAAATACTAGGGATCTAACTTCAGCGAGTCATACCCCACCTCTGTGGTAGGCAGGCACCAATTACTACAAACCATCTCCTTCTAGAAAAAGTGACATAAATTGCTTTTTTCAGGTGCTTTATGTGCTCTGTCAGCTCCAGTGCGAGGAAGCCTAGATGCCTACCATGACTAGAGAACTGTCTTCCGGATGTCTAAGGTGAACTAAAACCCATCTGAAGGTGACAAGGGCACATGTAAACGCTAAATGAGAAGACAGCCAAAGACAGCAAAACAACATGTATTTAGTATTTCTACTACAAACAATAATTGAACATGAAATTCTTAATCTTAAAGCAGGAATCTGACATCAATTCCTGGCTGAATTCTTAGCTGGCTTTTTTTTGGAACAGCATAGCAAGTATCACATTTTGAGGATGCTTTGTTATTTATACTGTTATAGTTTTATTACTTTTGTCCAAAGTGATACAATTAGGACACTTAGTACTAATGTTTTGTGTAATCATAGATATCCTAGTGTAAACTATGGGCCAGTAAAAGCCTTTATTTCATATAGTATGGATGCTTCATATGCATTTCTAGAGAAGAAAGTCTTTCATTTGAACACTGCATGTTCTACAGGAAATGAGAGATGTGCAACCATGCATAGGAATGTTACCCCATCTTAACTTTAAAACCAATTAAATAACTGTAAAGACTTATTTTTTTCAATGCCCTAATTGTTTTGGTCCTAGGGGAATTGCTATGAAGATGCAAGGTAAATATCTTTATGAATGACATGAAGAAACACGTCATTCAAACATGTTTTTCTTCTTGAGTTTTAGGGTTTTTCATTTTTCCTTCTGAGGCACTAAAAACCCACCATAAGAATATGCTTTGGGCTTTTCTGGGTACTACACAGCACAACATTTTAGCCCTGCAGCTGGACCAGTAATATCTGTTTTATTACTTACAAGATGAGTAGAATTTGATCCTGGATAATTTAAATGAAGACAGATAGAATCCTAAACCAAAGGTATAATATGAAACCCCTGAAAATGACTGAGGTCTAATTTGCATTTTAATACTTCTGGAGATCTCACAAGTTTTCCTCTCGCATAAATTAAACACCCATCTCTACAGGTTTTTTTTTTAAGGCTAGTCAAGAGTTTTTTTAATGATTTAGAATCTTGAAACAATATTTAAAAGTGCTGTATCTCACCTTCAAAATTGTTTTAAATTCATCAAGTTGGCATGACATTTTACCCTCTGCGATAACAGCTGAAGGTTCCATGATTTTTCTGCAGCACTTGATGTTACTCGTGTCCAAATGACAATGGTGTTTAGAGGAATGTGATAATAGAATCCATTGAGTAATGAGGTGTTTATACGTAGCTGGTGATGCAGTTTCAAAGGAAGATATTTTGTCATTGTGATCTGGTACTTTCTGAATATTATTGCTAAAGATAGTTGCTTATGACTATGCCATGTAGTAAGTTCTGTAGTACTTTGGGCTACTTCCATTTTAAACTGTTGTGTTCCTTTTTTCAGTGTTGAAGCTTTGAAACAGACATTTATTAGAATCCATTTCTTTGTCCTGGTACTTCCTATCTGTATACAAGTCCATAAAACCACATTGTAACTGTTACAGACTTTTTTATGTCCACATCTAAAGCATGATCAAGAAATCCCTCTGCTTACCTTGAATCTATATACTCAGATTTTACGTGTCATTTTTGGAACCTTTATAAAATTTAGATTTATCATGACTTTTTTTTTTTATTGTTGACCCATGTACACTTTTTTTTTTTTTTTCAATTTTTCTGTATAATTTAGTCTGGTAGACATGACATGTCAAGTATACATGCAAAATTAAATCATTGATGGTTGAAAATTTAAATAGTGGGTAAGATTTTGTTTCTTACTGGTTAAGGAGCAAATAAATCTAGAAGCCTTAAGAATACTGTATTGCATGAAACAAAATAAGCAAGGATATTACAACTGACACAACAGTTCTGCTGAAGCCAGACATACATTGTCAAGCCTATACAAACAGGTTGGTTAAAAAGACAATTAACAAAAATTACTGGTTGATTTTATGAACTGAAAAGTCTTACAGCATATTGAATCTGTAACATCAAAAAATATTAAAAAAACCTTGTTTATATGTTGAGATACACAGATGAGATCAAAGTAAGGAACAGGACCTTAAGCAACAAAAGATAGTAACATTTTCTGCTTCAACGAATATGACAGTACTAACGCATTAGTTATTTTAAGATAAACTGGTCTTCATAAAAAAGGATTCACTTTAATGGATATGTATGAAATATTCAAATCAGAATATGGTAGGAGCAGAGTTGTCTGCAGTGGCTCTTTTACTGACAAAATACTCAATTCAGAAAATACTTTTAAGACATTCTTCTAAGATTAGCCTTATTCATGGCATCACTTAGTCTAAAATGTTACTTGAAACAACTGCAAACTTAAGCCTGTGTTTAAGTGTTGTTTGAATAAATATGATTTCACAATCATGAGAAAAAATATAAAGATGAATCAGAAAAAAAAAAGAAGTGTGAAATGTTAATGTGCAAGTAAGTGTGCTTAAAATTTATTTACAATAAATGGAAAATTGCAGGAAACGTAAAAGCTCATCCACCCTTTCTCAAGGCAAATCTGAATTCTGCAATCAATTTTTTTTGTACTTTAACCAAAATAGTCTGCAGACTGAAAGTTTTCTGGCAACTTTAGGGAAAATTATCAAGGTATGCATTTTAAAATGAATGAAAAATTAAAAAAAAAAACAACCAAAAAACAGGACTACCACTAAAGTCTTTCCAGTATTACCGTGTTATTCAGTTGTGATTAAAATGATCAAATATGTGGTGAATTTTAAAAATCAGAGGCATATTCTATTTTTTATTAAGACATCATTGAAACAAACCAAGACAGTTATATTAGAAGCATATTGGGGTGGGAAGCCTTTGTTTTTGTTTGTAGTCTGAAGTTTAAAGTCTTCATAAATATTTTTAAATTATTATCATTTGACAGTGCTAGAATGTGATTTCAATTATGGCTTATAAATTTGCCAGCTAGTCTGTCAGTGAACACAAAGTACTTGTTTTGTTTTCCCTGTAAGAATAGGACATTACCATGAAACTCAAGAAACATTGTAAACTTTTGTTCCATGTGGACTTTTCCTGGGAAAAATCTGCAACTAACTGAGCTAAAGGGGAAAAAAAAGAATTTCATAAGAGCAAAGCAGTTTACACTCAGAGGAGGAAAAAAAAAAAAAAAAGCAAATTTTCACAATGAATAGAAACTTCACAGATGCAGTGTTTGTATCTGGGTGCCAAAACCTAGTTTTCTCAGTCCATATTTAGGCACTTGCAGATAGGTGGCCTACTTGTCAGTAATACTAAATGCTCACAAATGAAAAAGAAATTGCTAGTTACTTCTAAAAACCAAGCAGTTCATACAAAATTGCATGAGTAGCTGAAAAGTCAAACTTCAGCATGTAGTTTTGAAATTTTCAGCCTATAATTTTAAGATCTCACATACACATCATATTTTGTCCACTAAAATGTGGACTTTTGATCTTAATTGCAGGTCTAATAAATCTAGACCCATGAATTATATGCGAGGTCTTGGGCAGTGGGTAGTTACTCTTAGCTTAGGCAAGACAAAGTGCGCTGCAGCTGCTGTTCTTGACCACAACACCAACAGAACTGCCAGCTCGTGTGGATTGAGGTTGGTTCTCAGTGTAACTGTGTATGCAAGGTATAGGCAGGCAAGTCTATCGTGTGGCTTTCATTAAGAATGCTGTTTCTTCCAGGCAGAAGACGGCAAATCTGTCTGTAGAATAAATTGCAGTAAGGTAGTTACTTGTTCAGCATACTGAGTAACACGATAAGGATCTTGTGTGCTCAAAGCACTCCTGTTTTATTCAAGTGACCACTGGTGAGAATCATTGGGGATTTTGGTTTTGTTCAGGCTATGCAGATGCTTCTGGAGAAGAAAGTAAATCCCTAATGTGGTTTAGCTGTAAATACTGGAGAAGAATTATCATGGGAATCTGTTATATGGAAAGATCAGTGGAAGCTGCAAAGCTGAATGGGACAATCGCATGCCATAAAGTTCACAGAATTTTCTTAGGAAAGTATGTGCGATTTTTAGAATGCACTGCAGTCAATGAGGTATTCTGTATATACAGTACAATTAAGAAACTATTTACTTATTGTACAAGCTTTCAGTTAAGAGGAAATAGAAGACTAGCCTTCTGATATCCATCAACAAGCAGCCTATCACATGGTGGAGTAATATACCCATGAAGGCACTTGTGCCGTATTTTCTACTAACAGAAATCTGTTTGCCCAGATCATTAAGAAACAATGACAAGAGTGTTTCACACCTGTACTCTGGCTACCAGTTCCAATCTGGGTAAAATTTAAGGACCTGTATTTAAGGACCATGTTCGTTATCTTAGACCTGTCTTACTCTTACCCTTTGGCATCACACTACATCCTGAAGTTGAAAACAAGGAAGTCAGCTGCAGAACATTCCCCGAAGAAGGCCATTTCACCCTAATCACGCACCTTGATCACACGAGTGGACATGGGCACCCTCTGGAGTCAAAAAGGAGTCAAAAAGGAGTCAAAAAGCCAATGCGCAGCAGAAGATCCCTCAGTCTGTGCAGATCAGCTTACAGGGCAGAGGCATTTTAGAGCACAATGAAAGATCACTTTCTTTGTGCTCCCTAGTAGAAACAGTCTTTAGAATTCACTGACATTTAATCATCTACCTCATATCACTCCTTTTCAGAGTAGCTATTTTGGAGCTATGTGGGGGTTGTCACAGAAATGGTTGCCTAATTCTGATCTAAATTTTGTGATGTGCACCCAGATCTTCAACTGATAATCATTTTACAGCTGAATGCAATAATAAAGGAATTCTGTTTCATGAAAGAGCAGTGACATACTTACCAGATATTCCTAGCTCTTGCTGAAAGAAACCTATCACAATTTCCACAAAGCCTGTGGAAAAATGGTCATAGATCAATAAACAAGTTCCCACTGCCTGCCCTATCTCTTTAGTTTCGGTAGTTACAGGTGAATAGATTTCCAGTGAGGTCCAAGAAATCAGAACTCATTCCATGCGAATGACAGGCATCGGTATTTTCAAATCATGGCTGGCCTCATAAAATGGCTGAGGTTCAGAACTATTTTGAAGCTTAGCAGTCAGAAAAGTATCAGTGAAACTGCCAAGAAGCTTACTGCTTCATGCAGCAAAGAACACACATCTAAATGAGATTTTTCCCTTTTTTCTTACAGAGGAGCAATAAGGAAGGGGGTAGGGAAAGGAGCTGTTCACTTTATTTTCCCTGAAATACACTGTGGCAGTAGATTTTAATCAATCCAAGGAGTGCTTTGTGAGTGGTTTTAAGATAATATAAATGTTCTGTTGAAGGCTCCTTGTGTTTCTCTGCTGAGATTAGTACAAGCCTATGTTTACAATATGCCAATAGCATTTTTTGTTTACCTGGATGATTCTTTCAAAGTTAGGTTAGTGCATGTCTGACTAGGCTCAGAAATAGAAGTTTTTTCTGAATGAAAACTAAACCCTAAAACCTTAGCTTTCTTAAAGGGAGACAAAAGAGGACATAAAGAGAAATTAATTTTTCTACAGAGTTCTTCCAAGTCCAATGTGTTTTGAAGGGTAGTCCATGATTGCAGTTAACAGCTTGCTGAATGGCAGCAAATTGCTTTGTCTGCTCTAGTCCTCAAGAAATTCTCCCCTTCACCTCCAAAGCCTACTGTGCGGCTCTCTCACCCTCACTGTAGTCTTTCAAACCATTCATGAGCTCCACCCCCCCGCTATAACTTGTTTGCTCACCCCATCCTCAAGTCTCCTGAGCCATGTCTTTTTGAGGACACTCAGTAGCCCTATGGGAAAGAACAATCTCCCCTTCCTCCAAAAGATCCCTCTTCTTAAAAAAGATCACAACATATGCTTGGGAGAAATAAATCAGATGTCCATGAAATTCTGAGTTAAGTCTGCCCCAGACTGAGTACCAAGTGTCATAGATCAAGACTGTCTAAAGATACACATCTATGAGAGATGTACATCTGGTTTAACATTGCCTTCAGGATTAAATTGGTTTAGTACGGTTTGAAAATACATTACAAGATTGCGTGGTTTTAAACATAAAAAATTAAAAATATGGGGTTTTTTTGCATCAGACACTCCACTTGAATAATTACTCTGGTTATCCATCAGGCCAGCTCAGTAATGCTGGCCATCCTCCAAGGGCCATTTCTCTTATGTCTCTGCCAGATGAATGGCCAAATTGTCAAAAAGCCATTGCAGTATGAAGATGAATTAG
The DNA here is from genome assembly GCA_013396935.1 of Baryphthengus martii. Taxonomy (NCBI): domain Eukaryota; kingdom Metazoa; phylum Chordata; class Aves; order Coraciiformes; family Momotidae; genus Baryphthengus; species Baryphthengus martii. The sequence continues at coordinate 35,572 of VWZK01010300.1, read as the reverse complement.
AATCACACAGTAGGGGTCATGACTACCCACATCAACTTCCTGCTTAAGATATTTGCCACCTATTTGTGAGGAACAAATTCTACTTACCTGAAAGTCACCTTACAACTGTAGTTCTCTCCAGGTCCCTGTGAAGTCAGTGGAGACTGACTGTAAGCATTTCTCAAAGGCAATTTTGTCCATTTAAGATCTGACTGTTTGTTGTCTGGAGTTTTTTGGGGGGGCGTGATGGGGGAGAGTAGAGGTGGGTCTTCATCTCTCCAGCATTTGTTGTGTTCCTAATTTGCTTGCCTCAGGAAGTGTCTATGCTGAGGTAAGCTTGTGCCATTTCTCAGTTTGAGAACCAGAATCAGATGAAGAGTAAAAGGAGAGGAACAGAGGACTATGATCTTGTACGCTGTGTTGAGAGAAGTACTGTTATACCAAACAAAGGCCCTTCCATGGACGAATCCCTGCTTGACTGTTGGTGCATGCCACCATATGCAATTTTACCCTCATTTCTCTGTAGTTTAAGATAGTCTATCCCGCCAAAAGAGATTCCCACTCTCCTAGTGCTTGTTTAATATCACACTAGTATCTAGCATTTTACCCATTTGGGTCCAGTTCTCTGTGGATTGATAGAGTTTTCTTCACCTTTTCATTCTTCTTTTTAAGCATTAAAATATTTGCAGCTCTGTTTGCAAAGGAGCTAAAGTGTACAGTAGTAATAGGACTGCAGTCATTTGAAGTCTAGACATATCTGGGCAAACTGGAATAATTTGCCACTGAATTCAAATCAAAGCATCTTGCCTTATTTAAATGGAGATACAGTTTTAGATGGAAAGCTAAATACAGATGAAAGATAAAAGAACTCCTCAGGAGCTACGGCAAGTTTATTAAAGTTATTACTTACATCATAACTTACAGAGCACGAAAAGAGTATGTGGTCAAAAGACTGCAGAGATTGCAAAGATCTCTGCTCTGAAGAGTTTATGATCCAATGATCTGATTGAGGCAAAATATCCATCAAATACGAAATGTGTGTGAAGGAAAACTTACAATAAAGGAAACTTAGGCACAAACCATTAACTCAGATTCTTTGCGTCTATACACTGCAGCGCGCAGATCTTATCAGTTCAGGCATTCAGAAATGATGGATCAGAGCCCAAGACATGAGACTGACTTTAAAACAAGATTTAAAAAAGTTGTACGTTCTAATTTGTTTGCCTTCTGATCTCTAAGCTTTTAGAGAGCTCTCAGTTAATGCTTTCAAGCTTTCATCTGCAAACCTCAGGGCTGGAAACTTACATTTAATGGTAGTGGAGCTTTCAGGAAATCACATTTATCAATAAATTAAAATCGTAAGAAAAAGAACACTAAATATTGTGATAGTATAAATAAACAAGTGACCTGGCAACCTTGGATACAGTACCATGGGAAACTATATTTTAACCAACTTTACAAATATATGATAATTCTCAGAACACTTTCACGATAAAGAAGTATTGCTCTTATTCCCTTTCAATACTTAGGAAACAAAGTGGGTTAGTTTTCTAATATCTACCCAGCAGTGTTCTAAATGAATGCATGCAAAATATAAAGAACTAGATAACATATTGCCTAAATATCCATTATGAACTTAACTAAATCCACCTTATGCATCTAGTACAAATTTCTGTGCTATAATCTATCTCTTCTTGCTACACTAAATTGACTTCTTGAACAACTGTACTTTCATTACTTCGTGATATTATTACTGCATGTTGGTTAAAACATGGTCTGTTCAATACTTCTATGCAAACTAATATTTTTCCAGTTTTACAAATGTGAAAGTCCCTCTACGGAAACAGTGGCAGAAGCTTAACAGGGACTAGTCTCATACAGCTTCTAGAAATTTAATCACCATATTACACTGATCTTTATTGAGGGGGTGGAGGTGAAGGAGGGGAGGTGAAGATGCGTGTAGTAGCATTGCTAATACCTCTGCTTCAATCAGCAATTGGTATGCTGGATTAGACTCCAGATCCAGTGTCCTCTCTCTGGCAGTTCCAATGTTGTATTTCAAAGGAACCCCATATCAGCAAATGGAAGATAGTCTTCATGCACACACAAAACCACACGTGGAAGTCTCATCCGTGTGCATGAACACAGATGGACTTCAAATCCCAAAGCACAAGGCTTAATATTCATTGCAAATTATGTATCGCATTTAATAATAATTCTATATAATCTTGATTCTCTTGTAATTAAATGTCATGTTTGTTCATTGAATGATTTTTAATGCCAAAAAAAATTACACTTTGAATTTAATCTAGGGGCACACTTTTTACACAAGACTGTACAGTAAAAAGCTGAAGTTACACGCTTTCCAAGTCCATCTACAGCAATAAGTGGACAGCCATACTTCCCCAGTGGAAGCTTCTGGCTGGTAACCAAGAGTATTAAATTTGAGAGATTTATATGGGTCCAATCCAATTAAGAGGTAACAAAGCCAGCGGTAACTTTAACGTTACATTCATACTATGTTCATTCCATACATCCAGGTTCATCCCACCTTGTACTTTCCATTTGAGACATCAGCTACAAACTCCTGCTACTGATTGATCTTCTGCAATTTTTGTTTCAATGCTTGATAATGAAATTCATAAGGTAGAGGAAACAGATACAAATTCTATTAGCAGCCTGCCAGTATCTTTTCTCTATCTTTCGGAATGTATATGGTACAGAAATTCTCACTGAGTTACCAATTTTGGCCCACTCAGTGGGAAAACTGAAAGACCTTAATACTGTTTAGAAATCACCAAGTTAAGATTCATTACCTCAGCGCTGCCAATACAGCTCAAAACACTCATGACCTCTTAGATGAAAAGGAGTGATGACCAAGCTGATCTCCATAGTGTCCTGCACAAAAGAATCTTTGGAGCAAAAGAACAACTAATGGTATTTTTGGTTTGGATCTACTTCCAAAAAGTGGGAAAATAAATGACTAGTAATTGCTAACAGGGATTGAAGGCAGAAGTAAGCTATGAAGATCACCCACAATATGGGTAAGTTTAGTCAATATAAACAATATAGTCCCAAGGCACAAACCAGTGACTTTTTTGTTTATGCCAGATTTTAGAGAAATTTAGAGAACAAAGTGGAGAAATAACTATAGCATTTTAAAAGAATTTTTAAAAAATATGCTATAATACTGCTCTCTGTATCATGGTTGCCTAGTTACAAAGCAAAAGTCCATGGGATGACAGGGAAAATAGTATTCATACAAGTTTAAAGCCCCCCAAAATATCAACAATGGCTTGTCATGGTGATGCTGGCACATAGTCTGATATCTCACAATTAGTCAGAACTAGACACAAACATTTTACACAATTTTACACACTATTTGAGATACAGCATCTCTTTCTGGTTCTAAGTTATTAATATCAAATCATAACCAATCATTATGCAGGGTTTGGAATGTGTCAGTCAGAAATTTTAGGCCAGTGAGGTAGACAGAAACTCAGAAATTCAAGGAAGCAATAAGAAACAGATTTTTCATGTTTGCTTTATCGTAGTCTTTGAGGTGCTGAGGATGTTTTAGTCTAAGACTTAACACAATGGGAAGGGTGATGGTAGGCAGAAGTTTTTTAAAAAGGAGAAATATTATTCTGTGATTCTATAATTGAGACTTATTCTATAAATTCTTCTATAATTTTGGGACTTCAGTAATTTACTTTTTCTGGTTTTGTATGCGATCTAAATTACTTACCTGTCTGATGTATACAGGGTCCACCAACAGGAACATATGCTGCCATGGTCCTATGCAGACACCCTTGGTGTCTGTATGTTAAATGTCCAGTTTACAATTTAACTTCAACACACACCTTCTTTATGCAATGAGAACAGTAACAGCATTCAGGAAAAAAAAAAAAAAAAAAAAAAAAGAGCTTTCACTGCTTTCAACACCCTGATTACTGAATTGTTCTGCAGCTTGTGAGGGTAAAAATAAGACTTTTGAGCTGAAGGATCCAAGCCTCCAAGCCAGTCTGCCTGCCAAAATACACAGCCTGGATTTCAAACATCACAGGTAAACTTCTAGAGTTTATTTGTTCCAGAAGTGGTGAACTAGTAATTGCCTGCTAGTTTGAGGATAGAAATAGCTATTATTACAGCTATATGCTGCTACAACAGAGACAAGGAACACATTTCTATATTAGTTGATTAAGGGTTTCTCCATTCCCTCCTATGCCATAATTTATATTTTCATGCTAGTGTAATTTACATGAAAGATGTGTTGTTTTGACATTATAATAAGATCTCTGTAGACTTTGTTTTTTCCACGGCTGATATTTTTCACACCATCCTGTTGTGAATAAAATACACATTTACTTGAATGATACACTGTTTCTGTAGTTGACTTTGATAGTCAATTGTCTTAGTAAGAATGCCAAAATTACCAAAATCTCATTAAAACTAGCTTTCTGTAAACTTTCATTATTTTTTCTTGAAGTATAGGATAGTTTGTTAGCAAAGCAATTGGAACCATGGGGATTACTTCTGTTTTTCTCTCAGTAACTATAAGAACGTGATTAGACAGATGTTTCATTGCAGATTTGGTTTAGACCAATGTGATTTGAAAGCACTGAAAGTATAATACTCTTTAGAGTGAATTTTAGTACTCTAACATTGAGAGTATTTAAACTGTACTATAGTAGAACAAAGAGCTTTCTCTAAATTAATTAAAATAATATTAAAAGTGAAATTCTAAATTCACTGGATAAAGGCAAACATCAAATGAGAGTAACACTGGAAGAAAATACTTTTTGAATACTTTCCACCCATTATCTCTCTTCATATTTACTGTAAAATAGTTTAAATAAATTCCATCTAAAGGAGCACTATAATAAGATTGCTGTAACAGCAATAAGTGTGCACTCACTACACAATTGTTTTATTTTTTCTGAAATTGTGGTTTTGAGATAGTATTTGGATTAATTTTAATGTAGAGACAGCAAAATAGCTACTCCAGCAATTTCAATTAGTTCTTTAGTTCAATTAGTTTATCCTCTGGTAAATTGTGGCATTATTTTTTATCAGATGTTAATGACTATAGACTGAATCTAATAGTAGTGAGATAAATTGCAGTAGATGAAAGGTGGGATGCTTTATGTGAATTTACTGTTGAAAAAAATGGTAAGAGCATTCGATGTATTAGATGCATACTATGGAGATCAGCTTATTAGTTTCAGGAACTCTACATATCTATGGTTGTAAGATTAATTTACCTACTAGTTCGGGCCAGAGTAGGTCAGAAAGTAAGGAATATGATCATTCTAATCATGATTTGTAGCATGGTGAATGTTGCTGGTGATAACAATTTTGGAATCTGGAAACTCTTCAGTCTGTTTTGGAGGACACATTTCTGTGGGCCCCTAACTTTTTCTGATTCTACTTGACCTTAAAAAATTCTATTGTGAATGTAGATAAAAAAGCTGCCTTATTCATTTGGCATACTCAAATACTGGGAAGACAGATCTTTCTTGATAATCTCCCAAGAGTCAGTTGAGGCCTTGAGAGTACCAGAGCTCTTACCAAGAGCTTTGTAATGTTCCTTTTGCAAAGTTTTGACCTTTCATTAGTGTTATTTTTGTTATATGTTTTGAATCATCTGACTAATATTATAATTTCTGTTTCTTTTCCAGCAACTTCAAAGAAACACTAGCACATACCTTCATGTCTTTGTGGTGCATTGATTACTACTCCTTACTGTAATATCACCTAACTATAATATCACCGTCATATATCAGTGTGTGCGTGTCTATATATTTGAATATGTATGTAAATATATTATTTATATGAAACAGAAGTGGTTATGTCTCCACCAAAAGCATAAAAATCCTCTTTTTAAAGCTTTATAGTCCAAGAAAATCTTCTACACCATCTTTTCATACTGAAGCCCATAAATTTTCCTTGCAGTTCAAGGAAGTGCTAAAGTATATGTATTTTTTATTGAATATACTTGCTATTTTCCATTGTGTCTAGTCAGAAACTTTGCAAAATGGAAATACATTTTCTATATTTTCAGTGCCGGATTCTCTCCATAGTTATCTGGCCCCAGGCATCAGTTCAGTGGTAGGCATTAAGTTCTTTATTAAAAAAAAACTTGGAAAAAAAAATAAACGCTTTGAAAATGCGGACTTAGTAATGCAAATTTTTAAAACATTTTTAGATGCTATTTACCATTTCTCTATCACCTCTGCTCTCCCGCCACTTTTGATTTGTGTTTGTGCACAACTAACTTATTCACCACCTGGCTCACAGACTCCTTCCAGTCAAATTTCAGTCCAGGATTTGAAATAGATACACCATTGGCTGCAGTGATGGATGATCTACTCTTGCCTATTTAAAGATTCCTCTGTCTTTATATAGCATTCAATATATTCACCCCACTGAGTAGTTATTTTACCTTGAGGAAGTTAATGGTTAAGCACTGAGCTGGAAAACATCCACTGTACAAAATGCAATCAGAGAACTGATGGCCTCCTTTGTCTTATTCGCTGAAGATACGAAGACCCTCCAGGTTCTACATCAATCACTCTTTCTTTTCAATATCCGCGTAAAGGCACTGCGGGAAAATTATGAGACATCATCTAAAATACCAACAACATGGATCACTTTCTGTTCCAACGGATGGTAAGTCTCTTACTCTGTTAAACTTACCCTCTATCAGATATGTCCTAAGTTAGAACGGAACCTGTTCAGATCCATAGATAATGCCACATGAAATGCATAGGCTGCATTGTTTTTTTCTACTCTCTTTAACTAAAATACCTTCCCCTGTCCCCTACCAGGTTTTCTTTAGGAAACTAAGACTGTTGATATTTGATGAGTTTTCTTTTTACTGTCTCTTTTAGCTTCACCCTGGCTTGTGTCTGTCTCTTACCAAAACTTGTCTGACTTGGCTTTTAGGCCTCCTTCATCGTCCTCTCCCATTCTTTCTCCACATACCAAAAAGACTGAATGCCTCACCAACTCAGGAGGGCTGTGAACAGCAGTTGACTGAAATGAACCCAAAATTTAAAGTGACAGAATCACAGCATCACAGATTCATTAAGATTTCTTCTGGGATCTCTGGAGAACACCTAGTCGAACACTGCTGCTCAAAACAAGGTTAGCAAAGGCAGGTTGTTCAGGGCCATGTCTGATCGGGTTTTGAATATCTCCAAGGATGGAGACCCCAGACTCTCACTGGGTAACCTGTTCCAGTGTTTGACCACCATCACAATAAGAGTGTTTTCCTATGTTTAAACAGGTTTTCCTGTATTTCAATTTGTGCCTAAATGAAAGAAGGCATTGGCTGCCTTGGCCATGTCCACCCTTTGTGTCACTACATCCCTGGCCCCATTCAGTACCGGGCCCACATTTTCCATAGTATTCCTTTTCTTGTCAACATAGAGGCACTTCTTGTAGTTCTTTACACAGCTTGTCAAATTGAACTCCAGATGGGCTTTCGCTATCCTAGACTCATCCCTGTATGCTTTGTATTCCCCCTGGCCACCTGACCCTGCTTCCTTCTCCTGTACATTTCCTTTTTATATCTCAGTTGAGTTAGAAGCTCCTTGTTTATCCATGCATGCCTCCTACTGCCTTTGCTTTCCTGATCATTAGTATGGCCCACTCTTGAGGATGAAGGAAATGATCCTTGAGAATCAACCATCTCTTCTTGACCTCTTCTCTTCAGGGATGTATTGCATGGCATTCTTCCAAGAAGGTTTCTGAAAGAGGCCAAAGCCTGCTCTGCTGAAGTCTAGGTTTGTAATCCTAGTTTTTGCCTTGTTCGCTCCCCTCAGGGTCCTGAACTCTGGTCATCATAGCCACTGCAGCCGAGGTTGCTCCCAGCCTTCACATCCCAAACTGCCCCTTCCATGTTTATAAGTATGGCATAAGCAAAGCACCTCCCATCACCAGCTTTTCAATCAACTGTTGTCAATGCACACCAGCAGATATCACCGTGGTTCAAGTCCCCCATGAGGACCAGAGCCCATCAACGTAAGGCTTTTTCCAGTTGTCTGAAGAATCATAGAATCACAAAATCACACAGTGATAGGGGTTGGAGATCATCTAGTCCAACCTCCCTGCCCAAGCAGGATCACCTAGGGCAGGCTGCACAGTAACATACACAGGTGAATTTTCAATCTCCACAGAGAAGGAGACTCCACAACCTCTCTGGACAGCCTGTTCCAGTGCTCCTTCACCCCCACAGTAAAAAAGTTTTTTCTTATGTTTAAGTGGAACTTCCTGTGTTCTAGTTTGTGCCCATTGCCCCTTGTCCTATCACTGGGTACCACTAAAAAGAGTCTAGCCCCGTCCTCTTGACACCCACCCTTTAGCTATTTATAGGCACTGATAAATCCCCTCTCAGTGTTCTCTTCTCCAGGATAAACAAACCCAGGTGTCTCAACCAAGAAGACCTCATCCACTTCTTCCTGACCAGGAGGTCTGTAGCAGACACCCACAACATCATCCATGTTGGTTTGCCCCCTAATCCTGACCCTCAGGCTATCAGGTCTCTTGTTACTCATCCCACAAGAGATCTCCATGCATGTGTGCTGCTGTCCCATAGACAATGTAACTCACCCTTCTTGCCATGCTTTCTAATGAGCCTGTATCCATCCATTGCAACACCCGACTTGTGTGAACAAAGCCACCACATCTTTGTAATCCCAATGAAATCATAGACCTGCAATTCCATTCACACTTCTAATTCCTTCTATTTGTTCCCCATGCTGCAAGCATTAGTGTATAGGCCCTCTAGGGAGGCACTCAACCGTGCCTGTTTCTCAGAAAGGGAAAGAGAGCTTCTCCCATAGTGCTATGGGGGACAGTACAAGGATGGGAAGAGAGGAATATTAAGAGCATGTCATATCACAGCTCTTTTTTGCTGCCAGGGGACCCCACTTGCAACACTATGTAAATAATGTTGTGACCTGGGACTTTTCCTATATGCTTCATAAATTCTGCACACAAGCTGATAAAAATGCTTTTTTATCTCCAAGTAGCAGAAAGCCTAAATTGCTACTCATGGCTAACAAACATGGTTAAAGTGGTCTGAGACTTCATGATCTTTAAGTTGGTTCATCATAAATCAGGTTTCCTGGGGATAAAACACTAACTTGAAAAAGAACTCATCACTAGTTATAAATGCAGAAGACATTTTGAGGAAACAACTGGAAGCATCTGTTGTCTTATTGAGTCCTGGCTGATTCCCCTTATAATACCAGATTAATTCCAAAACAATTTTTTTCATATTATACTCTATATACAGAGCAGTGGCATGAGCCACGACACATATCAGAAAAGAAGCAAGACTTTCCTCAGTATTTCCATTCTACTGCAGAGATTCACTTGTCAAAAACAAGAGTTAAAGTTTTGATGATTCTACATCCTAAAGCCACTGTATTCCTTTCTTACTGACCCAAAAGTGAGGGTAACCATTTAGTCATACAGTCCAAAAGTTGCACCTGCTAATATTACTCAGAAGATACTTTCCTTCTCTTAGTTCTAATCTTGCATAATCTTGTCTAAAGGTAACAGGGATGGAGATAAAGAAATGTTCCAACAGCATCACAGGCAGGCACAGGAAGTTGATTGTGTAAATGGGATCCTGCTGCCAAAGTAACTCTGTTTTGGGAGGCATTTAGGTTGGCAGCATCTCCTTTAGGTCTAGAATGAGAGGTGAAGGGGGGAAGCCATCAAAAAACCCCGATGCAGTAAATGCATATGGCTAATGAAAATCACTCAATTCACATCATATACTTCTCATCTGTACAAGTTAATGTACTTCTGCAAAAGTAGAAATAAGCTTATGTTTGGAACAGGCTTATGGAATTTGTTCCGAGTTTTAATTCTCAAATCTTCTGACAGTTTCTCATTCAACATAGCTATATTAATACTTCAGCAGGATGCTATTTTTAAGTGAATTGTTATTTATCACTGATTTTGATATCTCTACATATATCATGTGAAACACTGTTTTAGACTGCTTGCACTTCCAAACTTTGGGAATGTTGCTTTTCAAAATTTATTTGAGAAAGGATATAATTTGCATATAGAAGCAGATTTAAGAGTGAGATGAAGCAACTGTGCTTTTTCTTCTTCTCTACCTCTTCAGCAAGACAGGAAGCTTGAGCAAGTACTTAGCAACACCATGGCTCTTTAATAAATGTATGTATTGAGTATATAAACAGGGTATTGTTGGGTGGTGCACAATCAAAGCTACTGCTAAATCATTATTCCAATGTCTGAAAAATTATCTTTGCAAAAGGTAACAAAGTTTGGAAACAAAATTCTATAATCACTGGGAACTAACTCATTCCTGAGCGATTTCTTTCATTTTCATTTAAAAATATCATAAATGATCCAACACTCTCATTTGAAGGTGATTTCAGATTATTTGAAAACAGCTGGATTTTTATTTTTTTTTAAGACTAGGAGTTCTCAGCAGTATTCAGACACGCTGTGTAAGCCTCATATTCTGCAACTTGAGCCTGCCAAACCTTACATGTCAAGTTTAAGCCAATTCACCAAGGTTCTGCATTTATTCAATGAATGAGGTAGCAGCAAGTATCTTCTGCAGGTGCCTGCCTTGAGCACACATCAGGGGATAAATTACCCTCTGGAAGTTATTATTCCTGTTGACTACAGAGAATGTAAATTAATAGTTTACAGAGACTTAAATTACTAGAGACTTAATTTATAGCGGCAAAAAAATAAAGAGAGGTGAGTTTGATTTGTAAATTACATCTATATTAAAGTCTTACTTCTTTTGAGGAGACAATACTGCAGCATTTCTCCTGTTTTATTAGTGTAGCTTTAAGGGAGGGTCAGAACTGCCTGGGATAGTGAAAACATGAATAAATCAATGTCTTGTACAGGGAGGAAAAAAAACCATTAAAAAAGCGTTCTCATAGAAGGTGTCAATTATCTGATTAATCAAAAAAGGGAGCAGACTTATGCTTTCATGGAAAGATGTAGTAATAACAGTTCCTTGAAAGAAGGTGAATATACCTTTGAGTAAGGTTGTCTGGAAAACCAGTGGGCAGACTGAGAAAAAAACTCTAAATATGAGTGTTTTAAGGAGAATAGCAAATAGTTGTATAGTCATCTGAATTCTTTTTTTTTTTTTCTGAATGTATTTGTTCAAACTGAGGAGGAAGAACCCCAAACCCTTAATAAGCTTAGCTGAGGACTGTTCCTTAAACAATAATCACTTATAAACAAATAACTAGCTACTTCAGCTTCCTTAGAAATGGTTAAATATGTGCTTAAAAAAAAAAAAAAAAAAATTATTATGCTGGGATTGCAGTAGGTTTAGGCTTAAAGTAATCTGTTTTATTTCTGGAGACAATGTGGTCCCTCTTCTTATTGTGGCCATGTTAGAGAGAGAAGTGAGCTGTTATGCAAACAGGCTACAGGGAGTCGCTGCCATCCCCGGGGGAGGCTTTGGCGCATCCTGGTGTCGCGCTCGGCTGACTAGAGATAAAGAGAAGGCAGGCTTGAAAGGGGAACATTATGTAGTTAATCTCATGCTGGCTTTAAAACTAACATCTCTGACAGAAAGGGTCACAACAAAGAAATGATACAGAGAAAAGGGTGAGGAGCGTGAAATGAGTGAGGTATCGCCGTTCGATGAGCAATTTGAACTGACACAGGCAGTTGTTTGGGGTGGACAGTATCTGACTTTCTACATACTGTACATTAGGGGTATGTTTTCATCAAGGAGCAGAGTATAGCTCCTGGTATGAATAACAAGAAATATCTCCCACATTCCTTGCTCATCTCCCTGGTAGCTCATAGCTTTTCATCACTGTAAATTCTGTAAGTGCCATTTTTACTACTGTTATTGTCATTATTTCATCTCTAGTGGGATAATTGGGTTTTTCTTCATGGCATCATTATAATCAATGACAGATGAGTCTCAAGAAGATGAAATTTCCTTTCTGTTTTGATAAGCATCTTAATATTTAGATGATTCTTTGAATCATACATGAACTAGAAATCTCTGAATCTGAGCTGAAAATGTGACAAGCACAGTGTTTTTCATGAGTGTTCAGGCACTTTTGCTTTGATTTACACCTGGAAATATAGAAAAGCAACGGCCCTGTAGTATTCTAGTATTTCCAATAGGGAAAAAGGGGAAGGCTTGAAAGCTCAGTCTAGTTTGAATAAGAATACTTACTCTATGCAGTATTGTAAATTAACAGGGATGTAGTGTATTTTTCTAATTGAAAAAAATGTGATATTTTATGTGACAGTGGGGTGGGGGGAAGAGCATATATTGTCTAGAAACAGCTTGATAATTGAAAATCATCTTGTCTAATTACAGACTTCTAAAAGTTAGATATCTAAGTCTACTCTCCTTTTATAGTTAATAGAATCACCTTCAGAAGACCATTTGCTGACCTTTCTTAGATGCTTGTCTTAGGATGAGATGAATGTTTCTCTGGAGATCTCTGTTTCTGTCTATTGAAAGGAACTGAGGGTAACAACATTTTCAAAACACCAAAACTGTGAAATAGAATTTAAAAAAACTTTTAATCAGACTACATGGAAGAGAAGTAGAGTGATTCCTGGTCTTTGCAGGGATCAAGGACAGGAGCTCTGGAAAGCAGTTCTCCACTTCTCTTAGGTTTTATGTTGTTTATTTCTTTTATGAGTTTGTTATTGGTAAGACTGAGGAGAATGCAGGTAGCAGTTTGTTCCACATCAGCTTCAAAATAACTTAGAACAAAAAATAAAATTGTATTCCAATCCAAACTTTCATTCCCTTTTTATTTTATCACATTACTCTTGGACCTTGTAGCAGCAGTCTGTGAATTCATTGGTGATATCCAAATGATGAAGTGCGAATAGATCATGGTGATAGATATTTTCTTGTGTTGTTTTTTTTTCATACCTCTGACCATTTCAGAATTACTTTGTTGACTACTTGATCTCCATCGTATTTTTTGTAACACCTTAAGCAGTTGTATAGCTCTGAGGAGCTGCTTTTTAAAATATTTTGTTTCCAACAGTCCATAGAGCTTTCCTCCCTTCTCCCTAATGTTTACTGCCCTGAATGAGTGAGATATATATTCCTAAACCAGTGACAGCCTTATTGTGTTATCTGAAATCCAGTAGGGCCACAAAATGGGAGCTATATTGTGCTGGGAACTGCCAAATCCCAGTTTTAAACTTAGATACACAATGTTGGTTGCAAAGCGGTTGGTGAGACTGCAGCCATCTTACAATTACTAAAAGACTACTTCAGGTAATTTAGAGACTTCAGAGCTTTTACAACTCAGAGCTTTCAGTTTATATTGTGTAATAACTATAGAGCTGGACATACACTATTCAGTTATCCAGTCTGGCAGTCAGGAGGTGAAAAATAACTTCATTTCTATGACTGTTAATGTCAAGTAGTTACATCAATGCAAACTGTTCATGCTGTTCTACCACTTGATTTGTAGTTTTCTAAGTTCAGTCTGCAGGGGGTAGGAATTTTATCATGCTCAAAGGATAGTTAACCTCACATATTCTAAAAAATTCTCTGAAACAAACTGAGGATCACAGCTGTAGGAGGTAGTCAGTACTGAAGCAATTGAGTGGAATGGTAAACAGGTTTTATATACGAAAGTTTAGGACAATCCACAAAACTCCTATGTGACTCTGCTTCTCAAGTAATGAGGTTATCTATTTTCCTTGTTAAACTCTAACCTCATGCTCTTATTGCTGGGATTCTCTCCGGGATTCTCTAGCAAGCCTGAAAGCTGAAGAGCACACTATCACACTGGACATGTGGAGGATGAAAGCCGTGCATAAGGCAGAGCTTCCACTCACCACCCCTGTCCACAAAACCAGACCACCACACTGGTTGATGGCTACGGAGCGAATATCAGCTGTCAGATGAGGGAGTAAACCAAAGTGGCATCTGTTCAGGGCAAAGAAGTATCACACTATCTTTCAAGAGCTTGAAGAGATTTTTAATGACCATGTGTAGCCGGGACTTCAGTTTTACGTCGTGTCCAAAAGCTGACATATTCCTAGCTTAGTTCTGGGGCTTTACAAGCTGTCATGGTCTTGGCTCAGAGGGCAGGAGTGGCACGTCTTTAATCACTGCTGAACTCTGCAGCACCTGGGAGCTACTGGAAGCTTGCCGTCTCCCTGCCAATGAGACCTGGCTCAGCTAGTTTTGTGAGCTCTGACAAGATCTCAACCTGGTGCAATGTTGCTGCAAATCTCAGTAATGGAACACACTTGTCAGAAGCATAAGGAAGGTGGGTTTTTTTTGATTGGGCTTTATTGAGCAATCGACTTAGTTGATGAGACTGACAAAAATGTGCAAAAGGCTCATACCACAGCATGCATGGATGTCTGATCACATGAACTTTATTTTGAAGAGCAGATAGAATGCTTGGACAAGTCATCTTTTGTTGATTTAAGTATGTCAAAGCATCTCTGTGCTGACCTGTATTTTTTCTAAGGGCAATTTCTCTTCTGTTGCAATTCATGTTACGTATTTTTCTTTTTTTTTTCTTTCCTTGAGAAGATACGAAGTTTGCATAATGAAAAATTGGTGTGCTTTTTAATCTTCTTTTTCAACCTAATATGCCCAGTGATATGATTAGACCATGCCATGTGATAAGTAAATTATTTTAAGTTACTCTATTATACAATAAAACAAATAAAAAAATATAACTAGAGTCCTCCTTGGGGGAGAAAAAAAAAAAAAAAAAAAAAAAAAAGAAGATGCAATAATCCAAATATATTTAGGTCTATGTTGCTACATAAGAGCAATTAAAGTGAAAACTTTTTTTTTACTGGACGAATAATGATAGTTCCAAAAGATTCTCTTCTTACAATAAAAACAATGAGAATGACATGTCCAAGCATACAGAAAGTTTATGTTTCAAGGCCTGCCAACAACTGCTCTCATGAGCTGTGTTGGTGAATTTGAACAGAACAGATGCTGTAGATCATGCACCCAGGAGGTTACAACAGAAAGGATATAGACCTTCTGGGCAGGATGCAAACAACTTTATCAAGATTAAAAAGGAGTGCAAAGAAAAGGGTCCTTTTGTCATTGTGCCTGAAAATCACAGTATCTCCAGCCATGAATATTTTTAGCAACCTACATCTCATCTCTTCCCAAACACTTATCAGTATCAAAGACTTCCTTAATAGAAAAAAAAAGAGGTTTAGAGATATACACTTCTTCACATATTCAGTCTCTAAAAGACATCTGAGGTGTGGCACTAGCTCTACGTCAGGGCAATCCAGAGAATTGCCAAAGGCAGCAAAGGGCATGTGAACTAGTAGGTGCTGTGAGGTGACAAAAAGAGAAACAGCTTTGATATCACAAATTGGCTTTCCCACATTTCCCATCATTGGTGGCAGCACAAGCTGCAATGACATCATAGCAGGGGTCTTCTTTGTGCTCACTGTCACCCTTCTCTGCCAACATGTTTGATGACATTGGCTCTTTTCGGACATCCAACTGCATGGATGACTTAAAAGCCTGGAGTCAACCCTCATAACAATAGTTGCATAAAATGAACCATCTTGAGGTATGTACGTAAACTGAGTGTTCCCATAGACAGGTAGTAATTTTACTGCCCTATTAGAAGAAAAAGTGTGAAAACTTGCTTAATGAGCCACAAAGCTAGCGAGGGGGAGCAGTTACCTAAATTTCTGGTAAGTGGCCATTAATACGTATAAGGAGCAAAAGATCAGATGAGATTTTCCAATGGTTTAAGGATCTTTTGCCAAACAATCTTTAAGTTAAATTCCTTACTTAAATATACTTAAATATAGCTTAAACTGGGTTCTGTAAAACACAGAAAAATAAGATAACTATGGTCAGTTACTTTTGAAATATTTGTCGGCTACCAGAGAGTCTGTTGAGAGAAATTAACTGCACTTGTGCAATGTTCTGTTTACAGAAGACATTATTATTTAGCATGGAAGAAGTTCTATGGCAGCAGCTTTCAGGAGGAGAAAAAAAACAAAAAAGAAAAAAGTTAAATAAGATTGTGCTTTTATTCTGCTATTAAGTGGTATGAGGTTGTGCTTTTATTCTGCTATTAAGTGGTATGGCCTTAGTTATTACTGGATATTAGTCACAAAACCACAAGAAGTGGGACTTTTTAAACATCTGTTTTTAAAGGATCCTCAAAACTTTGCTTGTTGAAACTCTAAGCTAAAAAGGCATAACACAAAATCTACACTTTTGAGTTTGCATTCTATTTCTTATAGTGATTTGATTTTTAGGAAAATGGTTACAGACATAATGGTAGGAAAGCCTAAATTAGTTGGTGATTCTCCAAGGAACTGCTGCACATCTCTCTCCGGACCTTTTCCAATATAATCTGAGGCCTTTCCATTTGTCATTGTACTGGTTATTATTCTACAGCACCTAGAATATTAGTTGTACATGTGTAACATACAAATTGTTTTATTTATTTATTCTGGTTTAACAGGAAAAAACAGGTACTAAGATAACTGCATCTCAATGATGCCCAATGATAGGACAAGGGGCAATGGGTGCAAGCTGAAGCATAGGAGGTTCCAGGTAAACGTAAGGAAGAACTTTTTCACAGTGAGGGTGACAGAGCACTGACACAAGCTGCCCAAAGAGGTTATGGAGTCTCCTTCTCTGGAGACTTTCAAAACCCGCCTGGATGCGTTCCTGTGTGGCCTACCCTAAGTGATCCTGCTCTGGCAGGGGAGTTGGACTCGATGATCTGTAGAGGTCTCTTCCAACCCCTAACATTCTGTGATTCTGTGATTCTGTGCTTATATCAGCCTGTGAGCATAGCCACTAAACGCAAATGTAGATGGGGACAGGGGGTCTGGGAAGAGGATTTAAAATCACATTTCCTCTAAATTGCTGTTCAAACTGTTATTTGAAATAGCTACTGTCATCGAATTCTGGTCAGAAACCTAAGCCAGAAGTGATAGTTTGGGGAAAAAAAACCTGAACAATACCTTCCAGCATTCTTGTGTAAGTTAGTAGGAAATTAAATTCTTGATGGTATGCTTCTGGTTTTACAGAGTTTCTTTAATATTTTACCTACTTCTCTAAATAAGTTTTTTTTTCAGTTATGTCTGGATCAATTGGGCTAGGACAGTAAAAATGCGTTAAATGAGCCCCAAACAGACACAATGCACCAGGAGTAATATGTTTTTATACTTTCCAATGAAATACAGTGAGTGTTTAGGGGAAGAGGTTTTATCTTCTGTTACATGCAGGACCTGGAACCAGTAATTCTGGGGTCTTCTTCTATCTTTGTCATTGACTTAACTTAAAGCGCTGGTGTTGGTTGTACCTGTGATTACAGTGGCAATCTGCTTTTACAAAACTCTGTACTGACATGACCCCTTATAATTCAAACCACTAGCAACCCCAGTCAGTACTGAAATTGGCCAGAGCAGTAAGTACTCCCTGCATCAGTGGTGTCTGCAGCTGGGCTTAGAAAGACTTTGGTAGAAGACACATCCCAGTCATGTTTCAGCTGCCCAGAAAAAAAAATCTTCACAGCCTGCATCGAACGACTGTGGTTCTATTTGTCCTCTTCTTCTCCTTGTGGAAACTGTTTCTGGACTTGACAATTCTCAAGATTTTTGAATTAAGTCTGTTCGGGTGAGTCATGAGCAAACATGTTTTACTTTTTTCTGAGATGAAGGAATTCAGATCTACCTAATGTGCAAGAATGTGGAGAGAAAAAAAAAAAAATTAAAAGGAAAAAAAGTCCTACCTTTGCTATGCAGGATGGGTTATCTCACTTTCCAGGCCTTGCCTGAGGATCAGCAGTGAGTTTGTGGCAATACCCTATCTCCTGAATGCCTGAGTTGCAAGATTATCCTTCACCAATGCCAGTTGTCATTTTAATAATCTTGTATTTTAAGATACATAGATGATTCATGCTAATATAAAAAGGAATTAAATTCAACAGAGAAAAATACTTTCCTTCCAAATGGTTGAAAACACATTTACAATAAATAAACTATTTTTCCGTCTGGAAACATTGTTTTCCTGTCATTAACTTCTTTGTATAAAGTAAAATCATCCTGTGCTGTGGCAATGCTTTTTGTAGCTTATCTGTGTTATAGCAGGTCAATAAAAAATAAATTCTAGTAATTGTTTCCAGTAGCAAACTAAAATTCTGTTGAGATTTATCCAATAAGATAGGGCTCAAATCTTTGGGGAGGCTGAGCAGCTGGGACTCCTATGGCTTCTCTGCTTAGCGTCATCTTACTTTGGAGGCCCAAATTTTACATAGTAAATGATCTAATCACCTACCAGGGTTTAGAACTATCACAAGTTAATAACATCACTGCAGCCATAGCTGCAAAATATTACACAATAAAACATAATAAATGGAAATAATCTCTCATGAGTGCCAATAATTTAGATTTACAGGGTAGTCCATAGGTATTACAACTCCTAACAGATTGCCAAAATACTGTTTGGAGACTTCTATTTCAAATCTAGAATGTTTTATTATCATTTTGAAGGCTAGGAAATTGAGGAATAAATTAAAGAGCTAAAATGGGGAAAACAAACATTTACAGATTGCATTTAAACGTACGGAAGTGTGAAGCAAAACTCCCTCTTTTGAAAGGATTTCATTAATGTTTAATTAGCTGAGTTGCAAACTGGAGCTCACTCCCCAGCGTCCCTTTACCCAGGCAGAGCACGTATTGCTCTCCCGCGTGAGCAGAGAGGCGGGCTTTGGTAGCTCACGGGTGGCATTTTTCACCAGCTAGTCTCAAGGCACTTCACAAAGTTATCATTGTAATTGGCACTGCTGAAGACAGGGGACAGAGGCATCTTCCTTAGGATTACTGAGCAAATCAAGGCAGAAATCTGTGTCATGAACAAGATACTAGGCCATCTTGCTGAATTTCTAGAGGTGAGAGAAGACTGGGCATTTCAAATATTGGTTTGTTTTGCTCACTGGCTGCTTGGTGCCAGAAATGAGAGCCCACTTTCATGGGCAGGCCAACCAACTGAATGTTCCCTTTGTTGCTTATGGATTTTTCCCCACCGCTGTGAGCAGAGAGGCAGAAAATGGCATACTATCAGTATGAACTAGTCTGGACAGTAATGAGTTTTACGTGAGGTCTGCAGGGAAGAGTAGAGGCTAATCTTTCTCCAGACATCTTCCTGAACAAGCCTTTCTTGTGTCTGGTACATCTCCACACAGTAAGCAAAGCTCAGGCTGTCCAACTCACCTTGCATATGTGAAATTTTAATCTGTGCAAAGCTGTGTTCAGCTTGAGAGGTGACATAGAAGTGGCCACCGTGAGTTTCCTAGCTACACAGCCCTCTTGTACACCACCCTTATTTGCAATAAATTGCAATCTCTTTTGTACTACTGTGCTATCATTCGTTAGAGACTGTATGCTGGCTATAATCCTCCCCTAGCAAATCCTTGTCTCTGGTTATCCATCTTCTCCCACTCTGCAAATGCTGTGGTCCCCTTCTTTAAAATGAGTTATTTCAGAGAAAGCCTGACTGAGGCATCCTGTTCTTCAGAAAGCAGGCGTAACTTCAGCACCATGGTGCAAATGTAAACAGGCCTATTTTAATATTTATTTACTCCATATATTTTAATTGTTTTTCTCAATTTACTGCTGTACTGCCTGCAGTACAGATTTATTAAAGATAATGATATTGACCAAGTACAAGTATTTATGAATATCTTAAAAAAATAAAAAATAAGTGCATGCTGCATTCTGCATTAACGTATCTGTGACAGCAGTTTATTTGCCCGTGCCATCTATATAACAGGTAGTGGCAAAAGCCAGGGTCTAAGTGTGAGTGGTTCAGCAGAATCTCAGGTAGCTGGATAAGTGTGAGGTAAAAAAAAAAAAAGTTAAAAAAAAAAAAAGGCTATTTAATTTTTATAAAATTTACAAGGTAAAAATTATTGCCAGTGTTATTAAAAAATACAAGACTCTTCAATTAATCAGTCAGCATTCAAAAGAATCTGGTTTTATATACATGAATATACATCTCACTCCTGTTTTTCTACATATACTTTAGTTAGTGTTGCTATACCTGGATAATTAGTTGTGTCTAGATATAGAATATATACAAAATTTTGATATGATGCTCAAAGAAGTCTTCACAGAAACTCACGCAAGAGACAGATCTCTAATGCCAACACAGGAAATAAAATGTAAATACAATAAACTTTAATAAATGTGAATTATGCAATCTTGAGATGCTTTTTTGAGTATTTTACTAAGTAGAGTTTGTTAGCAATTTTTTTTCCTATGAGGGAATGAGATTAATAATAAAATTTATGCAAATGAGTTGATAATTCTTTTCATAATGCTAATGTCCAGACTTAGTGGTGCTTTGAAGAGGGTAAAAGCTTATTGTAGATAATCAAGCACAATGCTCATAGAGTGCTATACCAATATTATACTGTTTTTGATACAGAAAGGTACTGTAGGATCTCAGGTGACCAGGTTTTTCAGTGATAGATGATTTTTCACTGATTCACTGAATCATAGTAATTCCAACAAACACTTCATAAACAATAATTCAAAAGGCATCAAAAGTAAGTTTCATCTCACTTTAGAAATATTGTCCAAACCTAACTGAATACTGTGATACATAAAGTCTATTGCTTAAAGGTATAGTTCATAGACAACTCTAACCTTTTCTGTGATGCTCTAGTCAAATATAGAGATTCCACATTGGGTGGGACAGAGTAGCTCTGTGTTTCATCAAAAGAAGACCAGAATACGTTAACAACCATTAACCTTTCTGAATCTTTCCAGCTAGAGGCACTATGTTAATGGGAATACCAGAGACTGCTGGCCATTAAAATCGTTTAACTTATGCTGCTTTTCATTTAAAAAGGATCTGGTTGAGTACCTTTGCACTGGCCTGCTTTTTCTGGTGGATTGTGGTGTATGTTATGCTATATATGAAATTCTACTGCAGGCTTAACCAGGAGACAAAACAAATATGACCATGGAAATCAATTTGGTCACTGAGTTGAACTTGCCCCATGTCTGCTGTGCTTGGCTACATAATTAATGTGTTTCCAAGCCTCCATCATTGGGAGCAGAGCTCTGGCAGATCAGAGAAGTAGCATCCATGCTTGACTTGAGCTCTGTGCTCAAGAGAGTTAAGCACAGCCTTCAGCACTTTACTGACTAGATACGACTTAAAAGAAAATGATTAGATGGCAACACACTTTTCAAATTTGAGATTCCATTTTGTATTCATATGTGCCCAAATACATCAGAACATTTCTCTCTGACCGAAAGTGTAAAAATATTTACTTCAATAAATGCAGCTATTCAAAAATTGACTTAGAAAGCAAAGGTTTTTTGTGAACGTTACTATATGTTACATTCTACTAAATCGATTTCGTTCATGTCAAAATTTGAACTCATAATGGCTTAAAAAATAAAAATCAAGTAATCTCAAAGCTAAAATTTTAATAACTTCTTCCCCAAAAAAGGCTACCATTTTCATCAGCCTGTGTACATATCAGTTTAACTGGTGTTAAGCTGTTTTTGTCAAAGAAAGTCATATTGGACACCTTTAAATCCTCTAGATTAAAATATCCATATGGTAGCAGACCTTGAGTGAACAATCATTGACAAATTCAGGACTTTTTCTGAACTGAACTCAGAAGACTAGATGCTGTGGAAACTGCAAAGCGATAGCAGCTCCACCAAAGATAAGAGAAGGAGGGAGAACCCATTAGAAGACAGTGTAAATACAATGTAGCTTTCAGAATGAAATCTTACTTTCCTTTTGGTTACAATAACTGTCAGGAACAGTCTGGGAAAAAAATTATCTTCATTGTCGTATGGCACATTGCATTAATATCAAAGCACACAGTTTTAGATCCAACAGGAAAGGTTAAAAAAATACACGGTTAAAGAGAATCATCGAAGGAAGGAAGATATAAAGGTCAGACATTTCCCGTTACTGACTGATTGGCTGGGTCAATGACAGTGATCATTAACTGCCAAGAAGTGCCCCTCCTGTTGGCCTCTGTTACATAAAAATGAAATACAAAGCAACATAGATCAGAAGCTATTAGCTGGTCACATGTAGAAGCTGGTTTTCAAAATACCACGGTGTTTACCATGCTAAATGTGATACTAATGTTCTCGCTCTTGCTTTCCCTCTACCGTTTTTTTTTTTCATGCATTCACATATATATAGAGAGAGAGATTGCACGAAAATCTAAGAACATGCCACCAAACAGCTGATGGCTGTCACTGTGCAAGGTGAGGGAAAAAAAAATCTGAGATTAATCAAGTGATTACTCTTATGTTAACAGGTAACTGAGGAGATGTGAAGATTTTTAAAACAAGGACAAAAAGGTAGAATTGGATATGGTAACTTTTGTACTGAACAGAAGAACTGCTGGGAAGCAGAAAAACAAGTAATTATGAAAACAAAAAAGGATTAAGGAGATATTTTTTTCCTGCTGGGTACAAGCACCTGGATGGCAGAGAGCCTAGAATTGGATTACCTTTGAATTTTCTAAATTGTTTTCATGAGAGGAACTTTTTTGACCCATATGAATCAGAAAGAAAGCTTCTTAGAGACAAAGAAAAGTAATTTATAAGAAACCTCCTCTCCTATATAGATGCTCAGAGATACACTGACTGCTCAGTACTGCTTTTTTTTTTTAAGTCTCTTCCTGACTAGGTCAATGAGTTGCAGAGCCAAAATTCATGACCTTCAGCAAGGAATAAAATTGCAAATCTTGAAAAGAATGCATTCCTTCCTCATGTTTTAAGGTATCCTTTCAAAGCAAGCTTAACTATTTAGAAACAAGTATGCAGCAACTTTGAAAATAAAAAATTACATGAGACATTTTTCTCCCTGCTGCTAATGATGCTTTTACTCAGGAAAAGGTACAATTTTCCTAGTGCCATTTGTATGTTTACAATTCAATGTTATATTTGACTGTTGAAATTTATTTTCTATGTGAGTGAAATATTTGGTTATAAACATTTGTTAAACTGATATGTAGTCACAATAAACGGCTGCAATTTTTTTCTCTTGTAGGAGGCTGAAGGATTGACAGCTGGAAAGGTGTTTTCCTGTGTCAATATAAGCAGGGATGTTGAGCATTTTCTCTGAAGAAAGCTGATGCTGCCAGTTCATATCCCACAAGCATACCTACCTCCCCTATACTACCAGGTGCAGCTGGTCAAGGTTGGAACTAGACAAGCACTCATATGTCTTTTCCATTTATACCAAGTTCATTAGCATCCATTAAGCCATGCAGTTGCAGCTTCAATATATCAATATTAACAAAATATTAATGCTGGAGTTTTGCCATAAAAGAAAACTAAATCTCATTTGAATTACAAACATGTAATGAAATGCAGCCCATTTTCCCCCACACCAGATCCCAGGGTCTGTTGGCAGGATCTTAGTAAGACCCCAGAAAAACTGTGCAACTCTGACCTCTGTGTATCTGGGGAAACACAGGTATTAGAAGTGGCTGTCCCTCCTGCAAAAGGTTCTTGCTGTAGCACAACAAAGAAACCACCAAAACTCTTAATCTGTCAACTCCTACCCTAGGAAGTGGAGCTTGTGAGGCACAGCTGTTGTACAAGCCTCTTCCAGCAGTGCTGAAAGATGTGACCAAGAGAGGGGTAAGGACAGACAAATCCACAAATGCTTAGATGCCTTTGCTTGGGCACCCACATCTGCAGCAACAGCCCCAAACCAGAAGCTCAGAGACTTCTTAACCTCGTCTTCTCCAGGCAGAGCATAGTGGTATTTCAGCAGATAGAGCTCCATGAGCTGGTTGCAGAAGGAAAGGTCTAGATCAGCTTCGACCTCCCCTTGCAAGGAACAACTGACTATTAAGGTCTTAAGCTGCCTGCCTGACACTACTGTGGCCTGTCACTAACTGTGGAATTAATTTGTCCGTAAAGCCGCAGTGGGAACCATGTGAAAGTGTTTGAAAGGAAAAGATGCTGAATAGGTTATGCTGCCCTAGCCGACCTGCAAATGAAGCCTGAAACCACCCAGGGGTAGTTTGCCTTCATGTTACACAGCTCTAACCCTGAAGCCCTGAGATAAACAGGATGTTATTTAAATGAAGGAGTAGTATATAACATGCATTGATTTTGGAGGGAAGCTATTTATGCGGCATTTCAGCATACTAGGCATGTTGGTTCAGCAGAGAGAGGCTTATGCTGTGCTTCCAAAATGCTCCCCAGACTTTACCTGGAGGATCACTGCAAGAATAATTAGCTCCTGTGCCTGTTCATCTGGAAAGGCAAGGGGTCCATACGGACACTACAGGTGTAGAGGGCAACTGCTGTGTTAGAGAAAGCGTAAGAAGACTGACTGATGAGAAAGATATGACTAGCTTTTGTGATGATAAATGCAAAGTTTCTTCCAATTATAAGAGTTTTGTCACTTTTTTTTTCTCCAGATAAAACGTATCCTGGAAAGATTTAAATATTTAAATGAAATTGCTTCTCCATACTTGTTCTCTGTGAAGAGCAATTAAATTTCCTGGCAGGAATACAAGTGAAATAATTTTAAATAATTTTAAAGTTTATATTCACAAAAGAAAAGCCCCTTTTAGTAGTCACTCATATCCTCTCAGAAAGAAGAAATCACACCTTGTGACCCATGTCACTTGGTTTTTGTAAAATATTCGCGATTCATAGGCAGTAAGTGAACAGCAGATAAAAAAATACTACTGAGATTCTACTAATGACTGTATTAAATGTTATGATCTGTGTTCATAAACAGAAGGAAAACATTAATCAAGTATGTTTGTTGTGAAATGTTTTAGAGAAATTCTATGGTTTTGATGAAAAACACATTGTAATGTCTTTGAAGATATGTGCACATCTGCATTAGTTAACATGTACTCCCTATGGTACAATTCATACCATGCAACACGAGTCTTCTTCATGAAAATAATTCACTATTTCAGCCTGAAATTAACAAGGATATGCATGATATGCAGCATATCAATGCAAAAAATATTGGAAAAGATTTACTGCACGAGGAAAAAGGACTGTAATATAAACCAATAATTTCTTCTTAATCCAGAAATAAAGATAAAAGGAGAAGAGAAAAATACAGTTAACAATCTTCCCCAGGGTATTTGAGTGAAGAAAGTGCTGAACTGTGGATCAGAATTGAATAGACAGAAACATTAGCTCCTTTCAGAAAGATGTTCGACTTATAGAGATCTGATATTGTAATAACACAGAGCTGGCTCCCTGCCTATGCTTTGCAGCATGCAAATGAATATTTTCTTTTCTCAGCATCTCTGCAGTAAAAAAAAACAAACACAAAATCACAGAAATATACACAAGAACCCTTTAAAATGACCACCGATTCTGCTGTCGAGCACTAGATGCTCAATTTGTGGAGCTACAGGTAAGAGCCCTTCATTCCAGACTCACTGTCAGTGGAAGCATCATCAATCAACACCTCTGAAAACTGAGCTCAAATAAGCACATTATCAAGGGTGACTCATGGTGCAGGTAGATGCCAGACAATACTTAAAAAAAAACAAAACAAACAAAACCAAACACAAAAAACCCCTACATGCTCTTGACTTGAAGGGGAGCAAGAGTATGTTTACACATAGAATGCAGAGGAGAGTGACCCCCGCTTGCTCTGAATGAACTCTAGTTTGTCATGCTGGGGACCAGGACGTCTCAGCTCACACTACGTTCTGCTCTGCTCTGCCGCATCCAGACCCCTGCAAGCCTGAGATAGCTTGTTTTGGGCAAGCTTTGGTAACTGAGATTTTATTGCAAACTGAGGCTGAGCAATCTGAGTGTGCTCTTCTGCAGCTGCACCAACTAAGCATGTTTAAATGCTTAGGACCGCTGAAAAGCTGTGTTTCAGTTGGGTGTCCTAAATTAGACCAATAAATAGCTGGTCACTCTCCATGAAAGAAAAAAAATGCCTTTTCTTTTTACCAACTTTGCCAAGACTAAGGTAGCTACTACATTCTCTGCCACTGTCAAGTATTGGACATTAAGGTGGAAGGAAGGACATCACAGAGGAAAGAGCCAAATTGTGTTATTGCCATTTTAACCACGTATCTGATTTGCTAATACAATCTTTCACGCTTGTACTGTAATTGCCTGCAGCTCTCTTTATTTTATCAACATCATAAGCCAGTATTTTGCTTACATTTAAGTGACACATCCAGGACTTCTGAGAGGCGCATAAACTTATTTTCCGTAAGTTACTTCTAGCATATCTCCTCTCTACTATCCTGTCAACATCATCACAGTGTCATTCAGAGTGGAAGGGACATCCAGAGGTCTCTCATCCAACCTCCTACTCAAAGCAGGGCCTATGCTGAACACCTTGTCAGGTGACCTTCAAAAGGCTATCAGTCCTTCACCTTTTTTGAGAGAAGTAGCACTTGTCATAATGATATTTTTGGCTTTCAGTTGTAGGTCACTCGCTCAAAGACTACCATTATGTTCCTATCCAACAGAGCTCTGTGGCCTTTGAGTAAGGTCATCCTGTCCTTCCACAAAGACAGGCCAATGGTCTTAATATGAGATGATAACCAAGATCACTTACAGTACTCAGCTTAGACTGGAGGAGCTGACTGAAGCAAAAGACTCCATAATCTCAGTATCCAACCATTTAAAATTAATATAAGCTTTCCTGTAGATAAAAATATAGCATAACTCAGATTTACAGCGAGGGGTTTTTTTCCCCAGCTATACCTGCTCAGTAAAGTGTCTTTTACAGAGTTGGTCACAGAACAATCTTACCCATTTACCTTTTCAAAGACTTTACCACAGTATGCAAATATTTCAGGGATAGGAATGGTTTCAAGGTTTATTCAACATGAACATACAGGAAAGGAGAAAATAGTAGATGTGAGACATTTAGGGCAGTCACTGTGAATTCACTGTAGGTCTGAGAAGACTGTCAATACTAAGGGCTTGTGGTAAAATGCTTTGAAAGTACAGGAATAAAATCAATTGCAGCCAGAATTTTTCCCTCTCAGTACACATGACAAAATTATTTACAAGTGGCTTATTTAAATCTAGCCAGAAGTCAGCTATTTCGGGACCCTATTGAGCAGAAAAGATCCCCTGTGAGTTAAGGAAGGTCACAGATCCAGTTACATCACCCAGATGATCTCTTTGACAGAGTATTTGTAAGACTTGCCCTATCTTGCCTGCATTTCAATGTGGATGGCTTGTGACAGTGGTTTTTACTTCCATTTTTTGCTGGCATTGTCTAGAACTTCCTCTATCCTGACACAACCTTCCACATCATGATGATGAGCACAGTGTAAAAAGTAAAAACAAACAAAAGAGAGAACAACATATCCTATCTAGCAGCAAAAAAAAAAAAGTCATTAAGATCGCTCTTTTGGAAACACTCATCTAACCTGAAGCTAAAAATTGCTTTAAACATCATCCACACTGCAGTCATAGATTTCCTGCTCAGTACCTCTCCATAACCTCAATGCAAACTACTGCAAAGCCTGGCAAGCTAATAGCTGATCTGGATCAATGCCAGCCTGATTTTGACTGTCCCCTTTAGAAGTCTAGGGCATCTCTGCATTAGCAAGTAGCACAGTGTAATTGGAGTGGATCTATAGAGCTTGATAGTGGGTAGAGAGGCAGCTGAGGACCACTCTGTACACATTATAAGGATTTTACTTCAGACTGGCTCTCATTTGGGCCCTACATAGAATGCCCAGTGGTTGCTGTATAGCAGGTGCCTTGCTGGACCCCATCTCCTGGTTTCATCAGAGAGGCATCCAGTTTGTATGCTCCGAGACCACTTTACACTGAGACTGCAAGTACAGTAAATTTGATAGGATGTTTATTTCCCAAGTACACTCCCCAGTCCGAATTTTTGGATCCCTTAGTAGTGGTCTTGCTCCAGGGAAATCCTTTGTGTAGGAAGAGATTCCGACTGCAGAGTTAACAGACATTAATAAAAGCGTAGAGTTAATAAAAGTATTCATGGTGAGGGTGATGAGACACTGTAACAGGTTGCTCAGAGATGCTGTGGAAGGTCTCTCCCTGGAAGTGTTCAAGGCCAGGTTGAATGGGGCTCCGAACAACCTGATGTAGCGGCAAGTGTCCCTGACTGTGACAGGGATAACTAGATGATATTTAAGGCCCCTTCCAACTGAAACCATTCTATGATTCTATGATCATTTGCTGCTTACACTGTCTGTACAGGGTTAAACACAAGATTGTTAAATTTGGTGAACCACTATGACTGCTAGTGAGATTTTTTTCCTTCTTTATTGGAAAGGGTAGGACTACAGACTGCTTTCCCGTTACATAATTAAATCTCTCAAAGAAATTTTAATGAGGAAGCACTTGCCTTTCTCTAATTTGAAAGTTGTACAAGTGACTGATTTTGAAGTCCTTTGACATTATGATCCTTCTCTGTCACAATTTGATACTAACTGGTTTCTAAAGTGTATTCGGCTCACGCCGTCACTGCCAGAGATAGTCATCTTCCGAGCATGTCTGTGGGGGGATGTCTCTTCTTACAATGCTTCATGAGTCAGGAGCGGTGCTCTGGGGACAGCACTGCACAGCTACATAAGGGAAATGTTTATTGCTGCCAAATCACAGAAACCACAAGCACTGTTTTCCAAAAAGCTGACTCCTCTGTTTAAACTCCTACAAGCTCACTTCACAGTCAGCTTGATTGGCATTCAGAGAAGTCCATGTCAGAAATAGAATCAGAAAAACACCCTGACGTACAGGCATGACCCTCACTGTTCAACTGTTGTGAAGACGACTGTGAGATATACTGGTTTCTTTGGTTTTTTTTTTTTTGGTTTGGTTGTTTTGGGCTTTTTTGGTGTTTTTTTTTTTTGTTTTTTTGCTTATCTCCATTCCGAGTGCAGTGAAGCACAGTTGTTTGTAGAGATAAATGGCTTTCACAGAGATGAAGCCTCAGCCATTTATATCAAGGAGCATATGCCTAATCAAGCTTTGTGGGTAGATTTTTCACAAGCAGTTAGGGAGCTATATTACTGACTTCCAGGGAGATAGCTGAGTTCTCTGGAGAAAGCTCAACCTACCTCTCTAATGACAGAATTCTTGTTCTGCAACAGATGATACAGGGGCTTGATGACTATGCAAGAGTCCACATTTAATTCACCGAGTATCCCTTTTTTATCCCTGGTTGTCCTCATCCAGATAATCAAAGAGCTGAGACTGTAATGACTGTGTCTGAATATATCTTTTCTTTTTAAACTTCTAAATTCCTCATCAGTATTACTTATGATTGTGCAGGACTTGCCAACTTTCTTCATGTTTTAAGGGGAATATGCATAATAGAGAGCTCTCCCTCTTACTCATGGCTCTATTGTAGAACCTGCACAAGCACTGCCCACGCATTCCAAGCATCTTTTGTTCTGACGTAATGTACTCAGAGTTACATTTGAAAAAAAACCCCCGACATTTAATGAGCAGTTCTAAGCCTGCTGAACATAACTCCAGTACATATGAACTTTAATAACTGTACTCATTGTACACAGTCTTTGGGCTTAAGGTGCCCTTAGCCCCTACTGAAAAAATATGATTTTGTCAACACACTTCAGCCCCACTGAAATGTGAAGGAGTATATAGTAAGACGATCCTATCTTTCCATCAATTTATTTGGAAAATATTTCTGCAGGGGTTCCATTGCTATATCCCATTAACCTGGCAGTGGTTGCCTTGCTTTACATAGCAGCTCAACAGGCCTCAAAGACAAAGGATCCAGTGCCTCTGGGAGACCAAGGACAGTGGCATTATGTCAGGCGGGTCCCTGTGTGCCTGGAGCTGAAGCAGTTCTCCCTCCACTGTTCTTGAGAACATGCTGATTTGGATTCCAGCTGCATTGTCTATTCCAGGCTCAGTTTTTGTCGTCTTGTCTTTGGAGAAAGAAGGTAGGGAAAGAGAAATATTTATGAATATGGTTCTGTGTTTGCTATCCTTTTTGTGTGTCTGTTTATTCTCTGGTTTTGTCCTTTTTTTCTTTTTTTTTTTTTCCAGTCTGCCCAGTTCTTGTATTCATCTGCAGCATCCAGAATAAGAGGATAAGCTGATCCCACAGCAGTAGCCCACCTGTCTTTGTGTGCAAGAAGAAGAGGAAGGATGGACTTTAGTGTAAGAAAGAAGCTATTCATAAAGAAGCTATTTATAATTCTAGCTTTTAATGCACTCCAGAATATGCTAGCCTTTTCATTGGAGACCTGCAAAGACAAGGGCCCTATTCAAAAGCATTTCTAGCATAGATTTTAAACTTGCCTTGATAAGTGAAGATGGCAAAGAGTAATGAAAAGGAAACAACGCAGAAAGAAAAGATACACAAATCTAATGATCATATGGTTAATGAAAATATACAGATATCTTCAGGCTTATATTATTTTGTCTCATTTATGGAAGATTAAATAGAGGCAAAAGAAGTTACATAATTCGCAAAAAAAAAACAAACAAAAAACCACAACCAGAAAAAAAAAACAACCAAAAACAAAAACAAAAGGAGCATTAGTGAAAGAACCAGATAAGATTGTTTCATCCACATTCCAGTTCCACAGGAAAAGACACTTCTATCCAAGTAGAAAGGAACCAACTGAATCCAAAGCTTTATAATTCTTGAAGATTTGGATTAGGAAAATTTTATTTCCTTCTACACAACCATTCAATAAGTTCTAGTTTTGCATCCATTTTAGAGATGAAAAAATGTGGATTCAAGAAAATACTACCTAATGTGTATTTGGCTGAAGTGTTCTCTTTTGTAGAAGTGGAAGCAGAATCCAGGCATACCAACTCCCAGCCCTCCTAAGCTTTGGGCAGCCTCTTTTGGCAAATAAATCCAGTGCGACACAGTTTAAACAAACATTTGTTATGTTATGACCCTACATATATACATAATCCTGAATAACTTATCTCAGATATTAGTTCATTCTTTAAAGACAAACATACCATGCAGTGTAATGGGAAACTATCTTAACAAGTTTCAAATACATTTATGAAATAAATTCATGCTTGCAAGAAGAGCTACAGATTTTTGAAACTTCTCAGAGGGTCAGCATTCTTTGGAGAAAGAAAATGCCCAATTCTTTTCTTTGCTTTCTGAAGTTCACTGCAGTTCTACGGCATTTTCAATAAATTATCTAGCATGTCTGTGTTACCGTTTGTTGAAATGCTACTTAGATTAGTTTAATTCAAAGGTCAAACTATTTTCATTGTTTAACTAAGTAATTTCAAAACATGTCTTGTCATTAAGGACACAGAAGTGTGAGTATTTAAAACCATATGGCCCTTGAAAAGTATGCATATATTTAAATATTTATATTCCCATTAACTTAAAAAATGAAGTACAGATATATTGGTTTACTCACTGAATCACGGTAAAGATTCCCAATGGATTATCGTAAACGTCCATTGTACTTAAAGTTGATGGAAGCAGCTGGATAAGAGAATTGCTCCTGGGACTCAGCAGTCTTGGTCAGCGAATCTGTGCCTCTTCTCTCTCTCTCCCCTTTCCATACACACATACATGCACACAGCCCTCCTCTGAACGTCTTGCTCAGCTTCACCTGATTCAGCTCTCCACATCAGATCAGCTATTAAGCCACCAACGCTGCTGTTGGTTAAGAGCTACCAGAGGCACTGGCCAGTGGCTGGGGGCATGGCAGGGTTCTGCTGCAGTGACGCTCCCACATGCCAGTCCATGTCGATGCTGCTAACAGGGGAGAATCAATGTGAAAATTGCAGTCCCATGGTCTGGGTTGTAATGATTTAATGACAATTTTAAAAACTGTTATGGAGCTTCACCTTGAAATGAGCCTTGAGATTAACCTTAACAAGTATAAAAAGTATTTTTATACATCAAGTGTGACGCGATTTCAACCTAATGTTGATGATGTTTAAGTGTCTTCTGATGGAAGGAGAGACAGGCAGAATTGTGCTTCATTTTCTTTGTCTTTGCTGGAATTAGTATTCATATAACAGAATACATCTTTTGGTTTTGTAAAGAAGTAAAATTTTCTTCTACTTATGCAGCAAAAGAAGAGACAGTAAAAGAAAGACTCTTTGTTAGCTTAATGTCACAAGATGACCGGTACAAATTAGTCGACTGAACCAAATGAGATGTTCAAAAGCAACAGTATAATCGTTTTGAGTGCCTCAATTTTCCTCTGCCCAACTGAAGACCTCTATTTTCAGAAGAGGATGAAAAGTTTTTGAAAAGCAGATCTTTTTAATGATCTTACACCTCCAGTACTTATGCATCTGTGAGAAACAGTTTCTTTATGTAAGGAGACAACTTTTCCTTACCAATCTGCACTGCACTTTAAACACAACCATGCTAAGATAGTTGCTGAAGGAGTCACAAATTATTCCTCAGTGTTCCTACATGAAGAAAACCTTCATCTGAGTGAGTCTGATGATAGCTGAGCACATCAAAGGGAGTACTCCCTCTCCTTCCTCCCTCCAGCCCCACAATGTCCTCACTCCAGGAGCTCAGCACCAAGCACGCCTTCATTCAGTGAAGGAGCAAGTACAAACAATACAGTGAGGCTGGGACAACATACCTTTGGAAAGCTGTGTCAGAGTGCACCAGCCCTTACTGACAGACTGTGCGTGGGCAACAGGAACCACTGTGTCCAAGAAGATGAAGAGAAATAAAATGTGAAGGAAAAGTGGTGGCTCTGGCCATTGAGCTGAGTACCAGTGATGTGGTCTTGTGCATAAAAGGCAGCCACCACAGAAATGGATGTGGTGAAAGCAGTCAGTTAAATGGCACTCCCATTTCTAACAAGCTAGATCCATCTGCTCTCCTGCAGCTCTGACTTCGACTGGACAAAACTACCAAGAAGTGCGATGCGGTCTCTCTCGATGAAGGAAGACTCCTCTAGAATACAAGTGCAGACAATTGGATCATAGACACTGCTAGCATTGCTGAAGATAACGATTAGCAAAGATCATTTCAGCTAAACTCTAATAACCAAGGACAAGAATGATTTAGTTAAGGTTCCAAGAAGACCTACACATCACAAGAGAGAAGGGGGGGCAGTGGCTGCAGCAGATGGAGGGAACACCTGGAAAATCCACAACAGGGCTACAGACCCTCATTGCAAATGCAAAGCTGACAGACTGCTGGGGTTTTATTGTGTTGCCCAACTCATATTTTCACACAGTAAAGAAAAGAAATGGAGACCACTCCAAATCTTTCCATTAAAAAGTGCCTATGGAGAGCCCAGAGTCTTAACCTTCAGGACAGAGGCTGAACTCAACCCATTACCAGCCTTGTTGAAATGCCAGTGTCCGAAGGACCTGTTGCATGCCAACAGGACACTCTGGAGTATTTGCGAATCTATGTTATGGCCTTTCTCTTGGGATCACAAGAGAAGTGAACATCTCCACTTGTGCAAAGAGAAGACAAGATTTTTTCTTCAGGTAAGTTTTGGCTCAGGCTAAGCAGAACTGAGCAATCTGGTCAGGTTAAATATGTCCCTGCCCACTGTAGAATGGTTGGACTGGATGACCTTTAAAGTTCCCTTCTAATCCAAAACATTCTATGATTCTATAAGTGTAATTGTTATTTTCTCAAGGTTGGTTTGAACACATGATCTAAGAACAAAAAAAAACTCCAGGGTAGTGAAAAACTCAAGATGCAGTACGGTATAAATGTGGGCTTGGGTATCATTTCTGAATTCAGACTGATTTCTGGTGATGGGTAAATTGCTAACAGACCTTGGAGAGATAACTCTCCAAACATAGCTACTGATATTCAGTATATAGCCTGAGACATGCAGAGCTGTATTTTCATCATCCTGAAGGGTTAGCTACTGATGACCATTTTCTCTAAAGCTCAGGTACAAACTATCACTAATTGAACTTCTGCAATCAGCAGCCACTTTTGAAAATAAAAGTTTTCATCTCAAACTCAGAGAGTGCTTTTTCAAGATTACTCACTAATTTGACAGGCTTTACAGCAGCTGTTTAGGCTGTGCTAGTTTTCTCATCTCTGTAATAGGGGTAAAAGCTTACATAGCTAAAAGATTAATCAGGCAATATTTGTGGAGTAGTTTGAGGGATGATGAAGGTAGTTACCCCATATGATGTCCTTACAATGTGCGATTAAGCTAGATAATCTCATCACTTACTTACGCTCTCATCACTTAGTTACACTCTCATGTTTTCTTCCCATTGCATGTGTTTTAACTACATCTTTTCTTTACTCATCTTTCAGATTCTTTACTACTCTGCACAGCAACCCCGCTGCCCCACCATGCTATGTAAGGCATACTGCTGAAATTATTCGCATACCATTAGACACTGAGTTCAAACTCATTATTCTGAATGAATTCTGTAGATCCTTTTAGAAATAACATGGTACAAAATGAAACAGGTCTCAGAAGCCAACCTTCAACATGATCAGTTTCCCCATTCTGGACTTCTCTGTTCTAAAACCCTGCATGAGGACCACTGAAAGAATTAGGGAGGGGGAAAAAAAGGGATATATATTCATTTATTTTATTTTCTCAATGCATCTGTTGTGAATGAACCAACATAGAAATAAACCAGAATTTAGCATAATCCTTTCCTCTCACTACGTTCTTAATAACATCTTGAGGACCATGTACTGAACATTTGGGGCCAGATGCTCATCTGGCATGAATTGCTGCACACACATTGAAATCAGCAGAGTACCCATGATTTATATACGCTAGAAGTTATGACTACTGGTCCTTAATGAAGGGTTTCATAAGTTATGTAACTGGTAATTCCAGGACAGGATTTGTGTTTAATGCGATTGACTTTGTCAAGATGAACATGTCTGTAACCTCGGAAAAGATGCCATTCTAATTCAAAAAAAAAAAGGACAAAAATCAACTAAACCCACAATAATTGTGTTCCAAGAACTCACAGCAAAATTAATTCCTCCCTGACTGTCATGTCCAACATTTTTCCATTTAAACTGGAAGAATGGGACTTATCTTGTTAAATGCAGACTTTTAAACCCTTCCCTCAAGGCTCCAAAATTATCGAAGAATGGAATAAGGCACTTATAAGATATAATGCATCTCAGATTCATAGAGATTCATATGAATCTCATCATAAGTGTAGGGACAGCCATCTAAACTGTGGTAAGGTGAAGCTTCATCCCAATTCCTATGGCTGGTTATATTACTGTGAAGCCTAGCACTTACTTTTACTCTATATCAGTTTCATTCCACTGGCTGCAACATGATTTCTAAGGATAAAGTGTCAATAGCATTTTGTGAAGCCAAAGGCACACTAACTCGATAAATTAATACATGTAATATTGCTGATAAATTGCCAATTTGACTGTGCTGCTAGTGCTTTATAGGAATTATCAAAAAATGAGAACTTTGCATGTCATGGCAGTGACTCAGGTCTGATGGCATTTCAATACATAGAAGTTTCTATTTCAGTAATCAGTAAGTCATGTATGGTGACAATGCCATAGGACAACTATTAAGTAGCACGATAGGCAAATTCAATTTGGAAAATAACAGAAATATTAAGAACACTATTTAGCCCTTGTTCTCATGGGGGACTTCAA
>VWZK01010299.1:118788-207444 GCA_013396935.1 Baryphthengus martii | reverse complement strand
TGGAACAGGCTGCCCAGAGAGGTTGTGTGCTCTGGAGACATTCAAAACCCCCCTGGAGGCGTTCCTGTGTGACCTACTGTAGGTGATCCTGCGGGGGAGGTTGGACTCGATGATCTTCCGATCAGCCCTAACATTCTGTGATTCTGTGAATCATGGAGTTGTTGAGATTGAAAGAGGCTTTTGACACTATCTCCCCAAATCAGGGTCAGCTACATTGAGTTGCTCAGGACTGTGTCCAGTCAGGTTTTTAGTATCTCCACATGTAAACTCCACAACCTCTCTAGGCAACCTGTTCTGGTATGACCACCCTCGTTGTTAACAATATTTCTGTCCATACCTATGTGCTGGGAAGAAGAGCAGAGCTGCTGGTCTCCTCTGCAATTGCCATTCCTCACTGCTGTTCTTTCCCAAGAAGCAAGAAAATACTGATCAGACAGTTTTGTGATAAAGATTAAAAACCACATATCCCTTCTCTTCAATCATGTTGTAGAAGTATCTTCAGTCATAAGGTGGTGATGACATCCAAGGAAGGCAAAGACACACGAATTATTGTCTCCATTTAAGGCTCAGGGCAAGCCCCACAGAGCAGGATTCCTATCGGTCCTCTTCCCCTCCCTGTTCCCTCCCAAGGGAGGATAAAAAGGGGAATGAGGAAGAAAGTGCCTCATACAAAATTGGAAGTTAAGACTATGAACAAAATTTAATAAGTAAGAGAAATAAAGAGGGAAAAGGAATATGAAGGGCAGAGGGCTGTTACAAGCATACACAAAACCAGCTGTCGGATGGGGATGGATTGTGCAGCGCACGTGGAGCCAGGCCCAGCTGTGCTAAGGTGCAGTCCCAGCAGCAGCACCGCCCGAGTGAGAAAGAAAAGCGAGCGAAACCCAAACTTCCTGTCCTTTTATAGAGTGTGGCAGGGAAGGGGAGGGAAATACCAGCTGCCCTCTGACCCCTCAGGGTTCTACAGTTACCACCTGTCCGTCCCCCCTCAATTTGTTAACTCTTAAACCACAACAATTATAATTGATGCATATGACTTGGCACTTACTTAAAGCCAATGCTAAGCAGGTTACTTTTCTGGAGCTGAAATTTTTAAAGCTATCAGTCTGGAAGGGGCATCCAAGATCACAAAGTCCTATCAAGACCCCTGTGAGTTACACGCAACCGTTCCCATGTTATCCTACATGGTCCCTAACTGCCAAGGTTGGTACTGGCTCCCTAGAAGATGTTTCATGTATGGTAGAACAAATCACTGCCCTTCACTCCCCACATGTAAGTGGTGATGAAGCGATGGAAAGACAAGAAGACTTGTCTTCCAGCTGTCATCATCACAGGATCTTGGATGAGCAGAGACACTAGCACAAGAAGAAAGACTACTGCTTGCTGTCAAGCTCCCTGGGTGGAACTGAGAGCACATTTTTGCAAGGTGGTAATGAAGTATTGCAACCAGGGGTGTCATGATAAATGCAGGAGGTTGGGGTGCAAGATCTTGACTGATTCTTATTCCTTATCCCCAGAGTAACAACATCTTTTGGGGAGGTTTTTTGTTTTTTTTTTAAGAAACAAAATTCAAAGCTCTTCTTACTCAATTTGGTAAACCACTACCATACTTATGATGGCAAATTACTGCACTCTAGTTTCTCTTCAGCCCATACATGTTGCACCATGTGGTATCTTCTGTTTGTCCCCAAATTTTCCCGACAGCTCCCTGTCTCTGGGCGAGCCTGTTTGTGTTGTCTTTCACAGAGCAGCAAATATGGTGCCACTGAAGGTAAATCGTCAATTAACGATTGGTCTCCAGGGATTCAGTGTTCGTAATCAGGGCACATGGATTGCACAAGAGAAGAGCAGAGCACACACATTCAAGAGAGTATGTTGGATTGTATATACCTGAAAAAGGGCTTAATTTTTAATGGTATTAGGGTGGCTAATTCTTATTGAAAACAGGGTAAATCAGCTACATAAATATATTTCTTAATTGAGGCCATTCCAGCACAACAGTCAGATGAACTTAATTAGCTAGTGTTAATTGCTTGGGCTTTTGCAGTACCAAATAGCGCAGGCAAGTGATGGGCAAGGTTCCACTCTCTCTTCCTTATATGAGATTTACAGAACTCACATACCTTCAGAGTAGGAGTCAAAATGAGAGAAAGTTCAGGTCTGCTGTAAATTACCTGGAGAGAAGTCCATTTCATGCAGCATGAGCATGTTGTTTCCTTGAAACAGACCAAAAAAAAATATATTTGCACATGGTTCCATACCTTGTACAAACCCAAGAGAACCACAAATCTGTACTCCTGCCATCAAGCACAAGTTAAAGCCACTCAGAAAGAGTTTTCGTCTACCACTCTGTGCATCTCTTTTGTCCACCTGTTCACAGAAGACAACCAAAGGGCACTGTCCACATGGAATTGGCAAAATCATGAGGAAGCAGATGGGAGACCCCGAGGCATGCTTTTCTTCAATGGCTCATAAGCCAGGCACTATGCCTAACAGCTTTGGCTGGCACACGTGGAAAATCAAACTCACTGGAAAAGATTTTTTACAAAATATAGATGTATTTAATAGTGTTGCCAAAGCCTTTGGAACACTATGAAAAAAAAAAATACTCGCTTGAGAGCACTTGCATTTCAACAGTAGTTACAGAAAGTGTTAAAATACTGGACCACAAAGCAAGACTGAATCATATCAGTGAAACAAAAGTGGAAATGGGAATAGTGAAGGTTCTGAAAACCATCAGTAATGGTATCTGAATGACTGCCTTGGTTCAAAGAGTTCTTCATGCTTCTGAGTCTTATAGCTTGGCCCAGTAATTTACAGTCAGTACAACCAAGTGATGGTAAGAGCAAGTCTTTAGCAGAGTGTAGAAAAAAGGTAAAAAGAAGGCTGAACCCAGGACACAGGGTGATGAGGAAATCTGTCCCAAGGAGAGGCTCGGTTTCCAAGCGCTGTTTGTAAGAGCAAATGAAGAGGGAGAGACAGCATCTGCACGCAGCACACAGCCATGCAGCCAGTAGAGTAGCAGATGAAGAACAGGGGTTTGATTTCCAAAGCCAAGAATGCATGAGCTGAGCTGTGACAGGATTAAGAGTCAAGCCCTGTTCTCCACACACATTATCAACCAGTTTATTTGCACTACTGTTTTCTCCCCTGGAATCCCAACCTCACCCAGAATACACTTTCAGTAGGTCTATTTGAATGCCTCAGGTATATGATCTCTACCACTTCTTCTGCATCATATGTTTGATGATTATTCAGTTCTGCCTGTTCCCTGAGTCACAAATGCTAATTTACATCCATAGATCCCTTGTGAGCTGATCATATCTTCCCTATGCAGAGATGGAAACTAAGACAAGGAGACTTGTCTGTGGTTATATAGAAAATCCATGCTTGTAACAAGATCAGCTCTCAAAACTTCCAGACTCTCTCACTCTTTGCTCATGCCTCCAAAGTACACTGTGGTGCTACCTGAGGTAGAGTACATCTAGTCCTCCTGTTAACTTTAGTTCTGCACATCAAGAGCTGACTCTCAGATTTAAAAAACTTAGAGCAAATGATGGAAATACAGGAGCTTCTAAAAAGAGAATAAAACCCTTTTAAACTAAGAAAGGGTCGTTTTTAAATGGAAAGTATCAAGTTATCAAGTGTTTATTTAAACCGTCCCTTTTTTTTATACATACTGGCAAAGATGCAGGCACACGCATGCATTTGAATACCCATAGCAACTTCTAGTCTCTGAGTCTAGCTTTACCATCTGTGACCTCCTGCAGAAAATCACTGCCTGTATCTGTAATATTTGGTATAAACAACTTTTTTATACCAGTTATGGTAACATCAGTGACAACAGAATTTTATTACACCTAATTGTAGGAAGTAAATGCCATACTACAGCCCTTTGACTCCTGGGTCAGTGGGAGTTGGAAGCAGATTGTTATCTTTCACAGTCTGCGCTCAAGTGCGTAGAGTTGCCAAGATTTTAGCTTACAAAGATCTTGTTATCTGGAAAATTGGGTTATAACTCTACAAACATTCAGAATCTACTGCAACTTCCTTTGAAGCTGATGGCAAAGCTTCCCTTACAGTAAACAGAGTGCTCCCATTCCATAAATCTCAGGAAGTTATGCTTTTAAAGCAGTTTGGACTTTTTTCTTCCTTTGTATCATGGTGTTCACTAATTTTAAAAAATATTAGCCACATGAAACTGGGCTTGCGAGAGAGAAGCCTGGGCATGACATGCCACTGCTTGTGCGACAGTACTCTGGTAAGGTCTTTCAGCCTGCTGTGATCCAAGCAGCAGCAAAACCACAGGGCTCGTTGGTAGGTTAGCAACCACAGAAGTGGCTGAGTGCAGTCAGGCAGGAATTAAGGCTTCTGCCCCTAAACCAGTGGCAGAATCATTAGCCCAGCTGAAATGCACCAATGCATGCAGCACAGGTAATAAGCAGGAGGATCTGGAGGTCATTGTGCAGCAAAAAAAACTATGACAGAGCTGCCATCATGGAAACCTGGTGGGATGACTTGCACAACTGGAATGCTGCAATCAATGGCTACCAACTTTTCGGAAGCAATAGGCGAAGAAGAAGCGGCCATGGAGTGGTCCTCTGTATTAGGGAGATGTATGAATGCCTACAAATTAATGAAAGTGATGCTAGGGTTGAGTCCCTGTAGGTAAGAATCAGAGTGAAGGCCAACAAGGCTGATGATAGTGTGGTGGGAGTCTGTTATAGATCACCCATCCAGGATGAAGCGGTGGATGAAATATTCTATAAGCATTTAGAAGAGGTTTCACGATCACTGCCTCTTGTTCTGATGGGAGACTTCAACTTCCCAGATGTCTACTGGAAATACAATACAGCAGAGAGAACTGTCCTGGAGGTTCCTGAAGTGTGTAGAAGATAACTTCCTGACATAGCTGCTGACCATCTAGGAAAGGTGCCCTTCTGGACCTGCTGCTTGTGAACAGAGTAGGACTTGTGGGGGAAATAATGATCGAAGGCCATCTTGGGCATAACAATCATGAAAAGATAGAGCTTTCACTTCTTGGGGAACTAAAGAAAGAGGAAAGTCAGTAAAATTGCCACCATGGACTTCCAGAGGCCACATCTCAAGTACTGTGTTCAGTTTTGGGCATCTCACTACAAGAAAGACACTGAGGTATTTCTCTGGCCCCTCCAGAGAAGAGCAACTAAGCTGGTGAAGCGCCTGGAGAACAAGACGAGTGGCTGAGGGAACTGAGGCTATTTAGGCTGAAGAAAAGGAGGCTGAAGGGAGAGCTTATTGTGCTCTACAGACACCTGAAAGGACATTGTAGAGAGGTAGGTGCTGGTCTCAGAAGTAACTAGTGACAGAATGAGAGGGAATGTCCACAAGCTGCACCTGGGGAGGTTTGACTGGAGATTAGGAAAAAAAATTTCATTGAAAGGGTTGTCAGGCATTGGAGCTCAGGTAGGTAGTTGAGTCACCATCCCTGAATGTGTTTAAAAGCCATATAGATGTGGTGCTTGGGACTATGGCTGTAGTGGTAGACTTGACAGAGTAGTGACTTGATGATCTTAAAGGTCTTTTCCAACCTAAATGGTTCTATGATTCTGATCATAAAGAAGAATGATGCTATGCATTTTAAAAGCTTACTTGGCAAGAAGGCAAGTTTTTGGAAGGCTGTTTCTACTTCCTCAAAGCCTTAATAACACAAGGATTGAGTGTATAGTAAAATCTCAAAAGCCTAGGCTTCTCAGTTCTCCAGAGATTTATGTGAGCTCAAAAACAGGACTCATTTTCAGTGACTGGAATGTCAAGATTTCTTCTACAGAAAGCGATTTGTAAGTAGATTTAAAATTCTTATTTTTTTCATAGCTGATTGCACTTCACATTGTTGCTTTCTCACTGACCTGTTTCTTTGGAACAAGAGAACAAAAGAACACATATCCAATACATCTGAGTAAATGTAAGCCCAGTCCATCAACGGGGCTGTTACACTTACTTAATGTACACATACCAGACTGTTGCACTTACAAACAGACACACACAGGATGAATACACCAGACATACTACTTTATCGTTTAAAACTAAAATATATTGCTGCTTGAGCACTTACCAATGAAGACAAGAACCGCTTTGCCTGCCCCTGATTCCAGAAAGCATTGGAGTGGCACTTGAGTGAATCTCAGCAGTGCAATGACTGCAGAACAAATTCAGCACCAAAAGATGTAAAGAAAAAGTACAATTCTGAAACCAACTGCAGTTCCATGCCTAGATTTCCTCACATAAGCTTAAGGATCTATGCTTTCTCCGACAACGTCCCGTATGCTAAGGGCCATTTGATACAGTGTCACCTGTGCAATTTTCTAACATAGCTTTGGCCAAGCTAAAGTACTTAAAAGTCCTTGTCAAGCAATATGAAGCAGAACTAGAGATACTTGTTTACAAAGCAATTTAAGGCTGTGCCTAAATATGAAACACAGATGCAAAATGGTTGTTTTGCCCCATTTAGAGCAGTTCCCAGATAGGTTAATGCTTTTGCTGTCATGTTCGGAACTGTCATTTGCATAACTGTGAGGGGAACTCAAATCCCAGGTCCAGGCCTTGAAGTGCTCAAAACACAACTACATAACTAGGTTTTACAGTGCAAATTGATGTGTGTAATGCCATTATATGGCAAAAATTGTGCTAAAGAGTCTTAACCAAAACAATGTTGTCATTTATGGGGGAAAGAAAATTGTCAAAGACTGGTACCTAATGGCCGTTCACCCATTTAACCAAGAAAGACTTTGCAAACTAACTTGAAAATTATTAAGAAAAAAGCACAGCCCTGTGTCTTGTAGAGCAGGTGGGCTGCAGTTTAGCACAAGTGTTTGGCTGAAAGCTGTGAACATGATGTGATGACACAACCTGCAGTGGCACTACCCGTTTTTGGAGGTAGGATGTATTCTTGCTCTCTCCCCTTCATAAGCATCAGTCTTTCTTCATGAAAACAAATTAAATAACTTTTATCAGTTCACTGCCTAGTCATTCATTGCTTCTGCATTTCTGAGCCATAGCCCTTTGTCTGCAATGCAGACAACACCAAAGGCAATGCAGCAACCAGGAGACAATAGCCACAAAAACATTCAGCTCAGAGGCTTTTTAAGTGCAGAGATGTGGAAACGCATGCTCCTACAAAGCACAGGACCACATGCATGGCTACTAAAGAAAAATAGTCTTATCTACAGTGAAACATGATTGAAGCAGATGACATGCCACTAGGGAAGCATCAGTCCCAAGCATTCCTCTATATTTTGATTTTGCGTTTGTTTTTGCCCTTGCTGGCAACAACAAAAATCTAAATTAAAAGGCTCTTATTAGAGAAGTAGGCAGTTGGCAAACAGTAGAGATGAAGAGCTCATCAGTGTTGGGGAAGTGGGGGATAAGAGTCTGAAACCATCTAACACGCACAATAGACATAGATATGTGAGGTTTATGCTAAGAACATTTCTGCTTCTGTGCGATTATCTCTCACTGCCAGAATAGCCCTAAGGATTAAGATGGTTTATTGGGATCAAATGCCTTAGAGATTATTATAGTGCTGACTGTTTACTCAGTCGCATTAAAATACAGAGCTACACTTATAACCCTGTATGTGCATCTCTCAATCACAAATTCTTTTCCATTCCCTAAACGGGTCAGCCCAGAATCCCAGCCTATCCTATTTTCCATATCCAAGATAAATCTCCAAAGACATTGTGATACCCTGGGGTATCTCTTAAAATCATTATCAGCATTCGGATCTCAGCACTCGCTGCCAGCAATTAACAGAAAACTTTTGCTATAGGGTTGTTTAGGCAAGAATATAAAGTGATGAATGGGTTAGAGGTTGAATCATCTCATAGTTAAAGAAGTTGAGGGTTGGGAGGAAATGAAATCCAGGATCTTAGCCTAGAACATACATTTCTGTAGGAATGGCTACTGTGTC
The DNA here is from genome assembly GCA_013396935.1 of Baryphthengus martii. Taxonomy (NCBI): domain Eukaryota; kingdom Metazoa; phylum Chordata; class Aves; order Coraciiformes; family Momotidae; genus Baryphthengus; species Baryphthengus martii. The sequence continues at coordinate 199,496 of VWZK01010299.1, read as the reverse complement.
CTTGGAGGTATGAGACTTCTGAGGTCATTTAGCACAGATTTTGTTGTCTAATGGATAGAATAGGTGCCTCTAACCAAGGGGAGAGTTAATGGGAGATGTGTGTAGCAATATCCAAGCCAGCCTCTTGCTGTCAACAGTTAAATTTCCCTTTACAACAGAGCTGAGGTTCTGCAATCTGGTTGAACTAAGGTTGAACTATCTTGTTATAACCTTATTATAATCTGAAAACCATACCTCCTGGCTAGGAAAAGCCCACCGAATAAACCCTTTATCCTCCGAGCATGTGTAGCCCATTTAAAACGCACTGTACCTTTAAATCAATACAAGCAGGGAATGCTTCCATAGCTTTCGAAGAGGCGTGTACTAATCAGGTAAGTAGGAGCGTTCAGATGTTTGAATGGTATAAATACGTTACCTGGCTGCAAGCAGGGGTTATTGCCTCACACCCTTTTCTGCACAGAACTGGAATAAAACAGGTAGCTTGACTCTGTGTGTTTTGGTTCTTTTCACACCTGGTAAAAAGCCCAGATTTGGGACAAGAGCATCAGCTACAGGGACAAACCACAGAGGATCAAATCCAGTCAAAAATTTCCGTTTGAGACAAGAGGCCAGTATCTTCACTGTTCTCATCTGACATATGGGGAAACAGAGGCATTAAAAACGAATGGGGTTTGATGCATTCCTGCAGTTAGCTAATATCAGAAGCAGGTCTAGACTCAAATCTCTGACCAACAGACTTTGTCCGTATGCTTTACTCCTAGATAAATATGCCATATTCATTTTTTTATTAACTTCCCTTAAGCAGATGCAGTTATTCCAAAATTAATATGTAAATTGACATAATTCAGAGGAGAGCAGAGATTTAACTAGGAAGACCTGTTCATCATTAAAGGTATACTTTACTTTAATACATATATATAATTTATTACTACTGAATTGATCATCAAAGGATCTACAGTCTCATCTTCGACAGATAAGAATTACTGAGCAGAAAGATTCAGGTCATAATTGGTAATAAAAGACAAACCTAAATAGCTCCTAAGTTTTTGATAGACTATGAGCTGAAAGACAGATATAATGTATCTCAAAATTGTTCACCATTAACTATTCAGTCTGCTTCAGAATTGTGTTGTTAAGATTAGGGTGAGCTGCAAATTCTAAGGTAGCCACTGGATTTACCTGCCACTTTGGTTCCAGTGATTTCTTAGACGCCCTTTGTTTTTAGGAGTTCAGATGCAGCTGCAAGGCGATGATTCAACTCAAATTAAATAGCTCATGTCACACTCATCAAATTAGCATTGTTCAATACAACATTAGCTACTTGCAACTATTGTGTTAGCTCTTTTTAACACAGACATCTTTACACACCTTTTTTTATACTGGGGCTCCCTGGGGTCATAAATGGCTCTTCCTCTGTGGCAGTCGCAGCCCTTCCTTACCTGCAAGTGGAGCTTGGAGCCACACCATCTCCTGCACTGCTGCCAAGGTTGCAGCTAGCACCACAGCAAAGAAGCACACCCAGGCTCTGAGCTGGCAAGCCACTTAAAACACCTCGGTCATTGGGCTGCTTTCTGTAACTGGTACTGTAAGAATTATGAAATTATTTTAACAGATGCTGGATGCTTTCACATTAAAACCTTTTAGATTGGTTAACTTTGCTTTTACATGATATCACCAGATCCTAAGAGTTAGCCAAGATTAATGTTGCTAAAGCCTTGGAAAGCATGAAAATGATTAAATTATCACAAGAAACACTGTAGTTCTGCAGGATAAAATGTTTAACATTTTTATTTTATTTCAGTTAATAAACTTAGACATGGCCAAGCCAGAGAAACAACTCTTTGCAGAAATGACGTTTATAACTTTTTTAAAATGTGGTTTATTTGTAACAAATAATAAATAAAATATAACTTCTTACAAAGCTAAACTTGGCATTATTCTTATACTTCTAACTACAAATATCAGCAGCAAGATGAAGGAGAAATGTAGAATTCATTTTCTTTAGAAAACATTTTTCTGCATGTTTTTGTTTCCAGAATATGAGACTCTACGTACACATTTGTACATTATAGCCACTGGTTAGTTATTTCTTCTACTTACCATGCTTTACTAGATTAGTTAAAATTTGTTTTTCATGTATCCTCCAAGACAAAGTGGTTATGATAAACTTTTCAAAATTTGAACAGACTTCACTAATGGCATATAAAGACCTTTGCAAGCAAAATACCTTCTTTCCACTTGTTTACAAACGTGTTGTGCACTGGAAGGTTTAAATGCCATCGTTGCCCCATTACTGGAAACCAGCTTTCCTTTACATATCAAAGTAAACCACTATACATTACTTTCACAATTCAAATGTTCTTATAATTGCCTCAGAATCTAACAGAGCTTTAGTAACAAAAATTATAATTGTTTTCTACCCTTCTTATTTTAAGAAGTCTTCTGTAAGATGTTCATGAACAACAATAACTTCAATACTGCCACAGAGACCAACTGCCTTGAGTTCAGAGTCTAATGCCAGAAAGACCAAATAGAGGCATCGCTTCTGCCTTACACGTGTGCATGTGCGTGTTTGTGTGTGTGTGCTTATGTGTCCATATAAACGTAGTGTAGGTACATCTATATATATAGAATGTTGCAGAATTGGCCCTTTTGCTGCCACTTTTTGCCCATCAGCTTATGCAAGACTACACCAACTTCCCTAGAAAGGTGCCAGTATTCATCTGAAGACTTTAGATAGAGTCTGTCTTTAAACTTAATAATCTGGTTTATTTCCAGTTTGAATGTGTCTGGTCTTAAGTCCTCTCTCTGCTAAATAAATGGCCCTTTTGGCATCTGGTATTTTCTTCTTAGGAAGATATTTATTCACTCTTTCCAAGCTTTCCCTAAAGCTTTTTTAATAATCTGAACATGCTGACTCTGTAGCTTTTTCACTGCAGGATGTTTTCTCCTACTTCCAAACCAATTTTGCAGCGCTTTTCTGTCCCTTTCCACGATACATCATTAGGAAAAAATATTGGATATCGGACTGAGTTTACAGGTCCACTGTCAGTCTCTTCAGTGTCTTGTCAGAAGATGAAACCACTCCCCATTATTCCAACTCTTATTTCACTCTTCATATGTGAGAACGATAAAAGCAGTTGCCACTAAAATATTCTTCTAGAGGCCTTTAACAATACTTTTCATCGCCAGCCGTTGCCATGCCATATGCTTTTCCTGGGCTCTGTAGGATAATCATGGAAATGCAGAACATCAGCACTATTCATAGCCCTTGCTCTCTTCCTTGTAGCACATGAAGGTTTTAACTTTCTTAGAGCATTATGAGGTATGTTCTGGGTGGTGTTTTTTTCCTATGCATCACTCTGAGCTAAATGTCAGTTGTGCAGTCACCTGCAATCATAAGGCACTGAATTCAGTGGTACAGGTAGAGCTTTCCAACCCTAGGTGCCTATTTAGTCATGGTTTCAGCTGAACTCAAGCGTTTACCACAAGAAATTAGCCCTGCTGCAGCCCAAAAGGTGGAGTGCCAAAAGGTAAATCACCAGCTTCAAAATCAGTTGAAGATGAGATGTCATTAACATTTATTTCTCTCTCTCTTATTACATGTGATATAAGATGACATTAAGATGACAAAGTATATTTTTAAAACACTTTTATTGAAGCAATTAAAAGTACATTTAACCAGACACCAAGGATGGGCCTCACCATTGCTATAGCAACACAAAAGAGCAGTAAAAAAGGTGAAAGGCTCTCACTCAGTAAATAGCATGAGACAGAAGGGATAAGCCGAAGGATTCACTATCACACTGCACAAGCGAAAGCAGGGATGATTTGAGAAGGCAGCAGCAAGAACAGAGGAAATAGGTTAGTTTAGGACATTTATCTAGACTCAGATGCACTTTCTTCAGTCCTCATAGTTACAAGCCCTGAAAGACACTGCCTCAAAAAGCAGAAAGGAGAATAACCCCACGGGTTGCACTAGGCTGAGTGTTGCCTCCAACAAGCAGGTTTACAGGCTGCAGCTTCTCTGTCTCACGCTCTCTCTCTACAAATATCTGATTGCTCCTATTATGCCAATGCACTGTACATGTTATGGAGAGTTTGGGTTAACACAGTCTCTCCTATGCATTACAGCACTTTCAAGACACACTGTACATGGTTACTTCACTGTCAGTCATTTTCAGACATAAGACCTGTTCTTAGTCTATCTCTCCAGCCAAAATCTAAGGTCACAAATGCAGTAAACCTCTTTGTATTATTCCTGTAAAGAACTGGGGGTTTTGTTTTCTTAATTGCTTGGGGTTTATTCTTTTGAGGTACAAATATAGAAAAAAACTTGATACCAGTCAGAAAACGATAAACCAAAACAGGAAAATGCAGATTTTATACATAACGTTTTCACATTGTTCAGTTTTGAAGAGAAACTGGCAGCTGCCCCCAATTAGAAAAGCCGCTTAGGTTAGCTGGGCTGTATCATACCCGACGGGGCTACCACAGTGCAGCTAAAGAGACCAACATGAGGAGGAAGAAATCCAATTTCATTCTCTCCTCCCTCGTCCTCAGATAAGAGAGTTCTGCTATTGCAGGCTAAAGATTACAGATCATTTCCACATGCACATCCACGTCATACTCTTTTAATATTCTCATATGAGCACCAGAGATAAACTCCATAGAAGCAGAGGTTAAAACCAGACCCATCTCACCACAAAACATCACAGTGATGGAACGGAAAAACAATAGCTGTAGCAAGAACAACAGAAACAGCTAAATTACTGAAAATGTTTGGGGCTTGAGACACACTTCATGCATAGATCAAATGCAGAATAGGTACGACTGACTCCAGCCATTTTCTTTTTGCTTCTTCTGACTTGTACCAGGCCACTTTTTCTGCCTGTTGTCAGCAGGTTAGCACTCTACCACCACCTGAAGGCTCAGAAAAGTTTGCACCAATGTCAAGGGAAAATCAGACTTACCACTATCACTCCATGTGGCCCCTCTGTTTAGCCTGCCAACAGTTAAGCGCTGATGATGACCATACACTGTGCAAGCCAAGCAATTGCCACCTAGGATCTGACAGGAGGCCAATACCTAACATCATAGGGATGACGACTGCAAATAACTAATACCACCTGTTCCTGTATGCCTCATCCAAACCCCAACTGTATTAATGACCAAGTTATTGCCCCTCTTTCCTTCCCCTGTTGAGTTCTACAAAGTAGGTCACCATTTCTATTAAAGGCATCCTAGGGACAGATATTTTGGTTCATTGCTGCCAACAAGTAAATGATACTCATCTTGTAGCCGTATCATGTAAATACTCCTGTATCTTGTAGATATTCATCTACAAGACAGATCCTCTACCAGTGACTGAAGCAGCAGCTTAAATCAGGACACTGGATATCTCCAAGATCACCATACTGCAGCATTGTAGGTGAACATATCTTTCAGTCTCTGTTACTCAAGGCTCTAAGACTCCCTGGAAGGAAGCCATCATATGAGAACTGGGGCAGTGGTCAGTGTTAAGGTGATCATTATGCAAGTTTGAGAGTTAAGGTCCACTCCTTCTCCGATGATATTTCAAACCTTTATGTTTGGCTAGATTACCACTCATTGAACTAGCATAAGCCACCTAGCATCAAAATATACTTCATCTTTGCAGAACACAGTACATGCTAATAATCTAGACTAAAGCTGGGGTCTTAGATGCGTCCATTACAAATTCAGCTGAACTTAACTATAAATCCTATAGCCTTTAAAAAAGTGTATTTGGGGATTTTCGTAGTTATGTGGAAGAACGATCCACATTCGTCAAACAAATAAACTCTGTCACCATTTTAGAAGTCTAAACAGGTTGAAAACAAAAGGGAAAATGATGGTTCACAAATAATTTACTGGCTGAGGATAAAGTAATGAATAATTTACTTGAAAAACATGATCACATAATGGAAAACATATTCATAAATCTTCTTAATTGATGGGGAAAATAATTGAATAAACTCTGTAAAAAAAAAAAAAAAAAGTGACAAATTAGAATGAAAATCCCTGGACTGGTTTAGAGCTTTGTTAGGGCAAGAGTATTATAGCATCAAATTCAACAATCTGGGGTAAGTACCACAAAAAAATAGAATCACATTCCCTTGTTTCCCTTTTTGGGGACCGTGAGGTGTGAAATGTTTCATTGACTGATTGCACAGATTTGATAGTCACAAGGTGCTAACAGATTTTGCATTCACAAAATGCTGTGAGATAAAACCCTTCAGCCACCCTTCCAGCTGTCTAGCAGAAGCAATCTCTCACCTCCCAACTCTGCAGCAGAAGGACGTGAGACCCCAAGGAGCTCCTGTCTTTCTGCCAGCTTGAATTTTGTGTGGTCATGCTGATAATGGCAAGAATTTCAATATGCTTTGTGAAGTGTCCAAGGAGAGGAGTATTTCAGGCTTGGCTGAAATACGGAAGTATTCTGCAGTACTTATCAATTTTGAGAGCCAGGTGGCAACAGAAAGGTTATGGGCTGTTGTGCAAGCTGACTGGTTTTGCTTGAGTGCTCTTCTGTACACATCCTTCATATTCTAATCAAGGAAGAAGGCAGAACCCCAAGACAACTAAGGCTTTGAGCTCTCCCTGGCTATGCCTCTGTTATCTGGTTATCTCAGTGATATCTCAGTCATCGATATTATGGAAAAAACTTTGGTTTTTCATAAGGTGTGCATGCTTCTTTCTTCCTGCCTTTCCCACCTCCCTTCCCCATGTGCACTTTGGGAACATTTCCACTGTGCATGGTCAGAGAAGGTACCATGTCCCTCCCCTTCTTCCAGCAGCTCCCACAAGAGCCAGCAAGACAGGGAAAACACCAAACTTATCCTCTGCAGCCAACGTCCAAAGGCACATAGCATTCGATCTACTGCTATGCATAGAAAGATTAGATCCAGTAAATATTGCCAATCACAGGTTGTGATGATGCTTTTCAGTGAAGTGATTTGCAAAGATCAAGTTTCAATTCAGAATGGAAGCAAATGTCCAGTGGAACAACACATGCTGTCCTGCTCCTGAAGCAGGATGGTTTTGAGTTGTACATTGGTTCAGGGTTATATTTGGCTTCCATCAGCATTGCTCTATGGTTCAGGCTACAGCAGTGCCCTAACATAACACTGAACTCTCTGCAGAAACATGGGATATATAAAGCTGGAAAAGACTGCTATTTCTGTGCAGTTTCTAGGAAGTAGCTAGCCTGAGCTCTGCTCCACCAGTCTCCAGATGGCTCAAGATGGAGTACATTTTATTAGCTCCCTCTTTTCTCTTGCATCCTCGTTCACCTGAGTGTTGGTGAAGTCTTGCCTCATTTGGCTAGCAATATGTGAAGAAACAAAGAAGTCTTGAGGCAGTGCCAGCAGCAATTGTATTTTTGCAGGAAAACAGTGTCTTCAGCTTTGCAGACTGAGTAAACTGATACACGAGTTTGCTTGGATGCACTCACAGACACACACACACAGACTACATAGTTTCATAGCCTTTGTTCTTACTGCTGTAAGTAAATAATAATTAAATTTTAAATTATTGACATATATATTTATCTGAAATGGATTGCTATAGTTCCAAAGGATCTATTAATTTCTACTGGATAAAGCATAATGTCAGCACATATGTGCTATATTAAACATTTTTTTCCTCTTTCTCCTTTATATTTCTCATTTAATTAATAATCTCATTTCTCAGTTTGCTGCCACTATTTTTCAGTGACCTCTATTCAAAATCACATCCAACATCTACTTTGTCCTATTTTGCAAACACTAAAAGAATTCCCCTTAAAGTATGTCTTGATCCTCTCTGATTGCTAGTTCCAAGTTTAAAATCTTGGGCAAGGTGAAAGAGGGAAGCAAAAGGGGTTTAATCCATGTAGAAGAGACTGTTTTATCCATACCCTTGGGAATGTATTTGACATCACATGACCCAAGAGAGAGACAGGGACCATGCACAGGTCAAGCAGCAAACACAAAGCCAACACTTCATGGTGTGCTGCCCCTACTGAGTGCATTTAATTCAATGCAGGGATGTTTCAAAAGTATTTTGGCACTGACAAATGCAGCAGTAAAATTCTCATAAGGAGAAAAGTTGGATGAGGTCTAATCACTATAAAAAATCTTACTCTTGACCTCTTAATGTCTCAGTTACTAATAAAACAGGATACCTTCACTTGATTATCAGTTCAGGATGCTAATAGAAGTTTTATTACTCATTTCAAAGACAGGAGGATTAGAGTTATGTTAGATGAGATTAATTTCATTACAGATGCCAGTCTTCAGCATCTTCTACTGATCTCACATTGAGTAGCTGGATATCTGGAATCTCTAAATATTAGGCCTCAGGCCAGAAAAACACCCTCCACATATAAGCCTGTAATGCGTTTCACCCCTTAATTGAAATTACTTACATGTTGTAAGTTGGTCACATGCTAAAATTCAAATCTTAGCATTTTTTTCACTGTCTGTCCAGACACCAGTGTTGGATTATTCTAGCTTCTATAAGGTATGGTGCAGAGTAACGGCTGTGATTCTGTGTCTGCTTTATCAATGGTTTTCATTTAGTGGTCTGTGTTAAAATAACAGTAAATATTGTCCTTCTAGAGGATGCCTGAATGTTTCAGTCACATCAGAAAACACACTAAAGCATCCAACCCTGTGTTTAGATGCTTCTCCCTCTCCATGTTCCAGTGAAACTTAGACAGGAAACTCATCAGTTTCTTGTAAATTTCACATAAAAGCAGTATTCTGGACATTTTTTAATGTACCTAGAGTATATTGTGCTCAAAATGGAAGCACTGCAAGATGTTAGGCACCTGTTGGCTGACGACAACTGAACAGTTCTCTGTCTCTCTTATTAACCAATGCAGGAAGCTGTAATACTGTCCAGAGGAACCTTAGGGATATCTAGAAGTAGGCTGCAAGTCTGAGGAGATGAAGGAGACTTGGGGACTTAAAGATAACTGTCAAAGTCCTAAAGATAACCTCTAGCCTCTGTTCTTTCCCCTACCTGTAAAGTATCCCATGCATCTCCGTGGCTCTCCATTTTCTGGGCAATGGGAAAATCTCAATTCTAGGGAATGTGCCCAGGGGCATAATACAGAAATACCAACTTCCACACCAAGGAAGCATAAGTCCAGGCAGACGTTAGTACTGCCTCAGCATTGGCCCTAAACACAGCGGTGTCCAAAGTGTGGGCAGGAGTCTGAGCTGAGGTATAACATCAGCCAGAGATCTATGGACTGTTTCTGAGATGGTTAAGAGTTCCCAGACTCTATCAATGAGGAACAAACTGGAGAGACATCTCAAGAACATCATAGTAGGGCAACCGGACCCAGCAAAACTAGGACTGGAGGGGACTATTTCCAGCTGGAAGCAAGCTGTCTCCAGGAACAGCCGTTTCGGTGTGTCCAAACCCAAACTTTGGAGTGCAATAGTTGGTAGAGATACACATGTTGGTTCAACAGGAGAACAAAGTGTCTGGCCAAGTTCACACACCCTGACCTAATAATCCATGGTAGCCACAAGCAGGCTGCGTAAAGGAGCACCTCCAAAGTTTCTGCACAATTTGTTAATTCACCACCTAAATAAATCAAAATGGCTCCCTGAGAGCTGTCTGTGTGCTTATCATAAAAATCCTGCCAATTGGGTGGTGCATTGGAGTGAGACTCAGTATCCCACTGGCTGTTTGATTTTCTTCTTAAAATTGCAAAGTTCTGTACTGTGTTGGTTTTGATTTTGTAGATGGAAAAATGTTAGCCTAATTAATGTTACTGTAAAGAACTCTAAGGTTATTAGTATTCAAGCTTTCTGGCATAAAATGAGCGTGAGTTAGGATAGAGAAGAAATCTTCTGGCATAAAAAGATACAAGGATTCATACTAGGGAAATTTTACACCTTCTGATGAAGCATTCAGCTCCAGCTACTGTCAATGTCTAAATGGGCTGTGGTTATGTTACAGCATGGCTGGTTTTTCTTCCTTTGCTAACAATTTATCCTCTCATCAGACATCCACTTAAACAAGCTCAGCTTTTTCACTCTTAGCAAATAATAGCAATCTAGCATGTAAAAGATCCTATCCAGGTATTACAGTTGATTACATAAATGGTTAATGCCTGAAGCTCAGCAGAAGAAGCGATTAGTAAACTGGGAGCTGTTAATGGAAAGCCCTGAGCAAAGATCTTCACAGAGATCAGATTCCATTTAAAAACAAAAAGCCACAATGATTCCTTCCCACGCACTCAAGATGAATTTGAGAAATAAAGGTATCACAACAGGGGTACATTTAAATTGGACTGGCTTTTGAATGTGCACAGAATACCAAGACAGTGATGGCACTGGATGAAAGAGCTACACTGCTGAGAACACACAGATAAGAGAGTGCTCATGAAATCACATCATACACTTGGATGGAGCTATGCTGTTGTTCTGCGCTTTCAGCAAAGGGCAGAAGCTGTTGGGCCAGGTATACTACTGAAGAGAAACCATGGAAAACTTTGTGGCCGAGTTCTTCCCTTTCATCTCACACAAGCCTAGTTCCTCAGTGTAATATTAGAGATCACAAACTGTCCTTCCAAGACAATCTGAGCTGGATGCATCCTACTTGTGAAATCCCTGATTTTACCTGTGTTACTACTACCGCCCAAGAATTCACTGAGAAGGAGCCTCCCTTGTTCTCAGATGTGATACCCTTGATAGCTTAATCACTAGCTGACCTGTTGTGCTTTCCATAACATATGTCAGTTCTAGTGGCACGCTTGCAATGTGTGCAGTTGTAAGATCTAAATTCTCATTGTGATCAGATGCAGACAAGCCTTTCAACCACTTGCCTGCTCCCTGTTGCAGATGATAGTCACTATATCTTACCCCAGAGAGAAACAATGCAATGTAGAAAAAAACCTGGGAAACATTTTTTTTAAAATCTGTTAATGTGAGAAGTGTTATAGACATGCAGAACTGCTTTTAACATTACAGAACTGCTACCAACACATGATGAATTTCTCTGTATTCCTTATTTCAAAACATTCTTGAACACAGGTGCATATCTCAGGTGATTCTGAATTTGGCTGAAGAATCAGAAATTCTCTCCTGCATTTCTCAAGTTTCCCCCACTGTCCTCATACCTGCCAGTTTGTAAATTTCAGCAGTTTGAAATGGCATGTTTCTTTGGATCACACATACCCAAGGTAAAGATAAGTGTGTTCCTCAGCTTGCTGCCTTTTTCCTAACACTTAACTGTTATCATTCCCTGATATCTCCCATTTCCTATCAGTTTCTAAGCTAATCTTTAATCCATTTCCCAAGTCCTAACCCTCCTGTCAACCTCACCAACTTGCCTGATTAATCTTTTTTCCCCTTTTCATTTTTTCTTTTCTTTGTTGTACCCTTAGCAAGCTACATAAAGATCTTTCACATTTCACCCTTGCCTCCTCATTCAGTAAGGTGTTTAGAGGACCTGGGATCTCAAGTGCATGAGCCATATCTGAACGTTTTTCCTTTTTTTTTTCCCTAGTAAAGCTCTTCTTCCAAGCTATTGCTAAATCATACTTGAAGTAAGTATTTTTATCTTGTGTTCTCAATAAGGGACACAAAAATCAGCCTTCTAACTCTGCTGCTTACTTTGCGTGTGACTTTTGACAAGTCAGCCAGCCACTCTGCTCCAGTTTGTCATTTTGTACAATGAAAATAGTGACCACAGTTATCAGAATTGGTGGAATTATATACCTTTGAAAGAAATCCCCCGTAGTTAGAAGACAGGAGAGCAACTCATTTTGAATATAAGACTTTTTGAGATTCTGCAGATGATTGATTTCAGTGGAAAATTACGAACCTAAGAGATCAGAGTTGAGATAATTTGTTTTACCTAAGCTCAAGTTCTCTATCATTTTGCTCACCATATAGATGGGGTAATTGAAGCACAGTGACTGGTTTAACGCAAGTCACATAAGAGGACTTTGGGAGAGAGAAGTTCCAGTTTAGAAAATTTCACATTCATCAGGTTATTCTTCTTAGCAAAATATATATTTTCCTGACAAACACTGTGCAAAATGTCAAGAGTCCAAGTCACCAGCCTTGACCCAGATTATTTCGTTGATACTGTCCAATAATTAACTTCTTTTCTGAAGAAAAATCAGATATCTTAATCTCCTGAAATGGCATCATTAAGCCTGTGAATCGTTACTTCTCTGTAAATAAGGAACATATGGTCATTGAAAGAAAACAACCTTTGACGTGGGTGCAAATGTTAGCATAAAGAACCCCTGCAACTTCTCAGCAGTATGGGCACTGCCTGTCACAATTGTCATTTATACTGTCCTGGAATGGGCAGCTTGGGCTCCCATACACATTTGTGTGTTTATATTGCATATTTACAGTATGTTTGAACTATTGTGCGTTTATAAATTTTACTAATCATTTAGCATTGTCTTCATATTTTTTCCAGTACAATTCACAAATCGGCATTATTTTAGGGATTTTACAACTTTGCTCTTGGCAGTTTTTCATACAGAGAGAATTTCAAAGAAGTTACACTCTTTTTAGATTAACTCCTTCTACTAGTCTGTTTTTTGAGCTGCCTTGGATTTGAGTGCCTGCCCAATGAGTCAAGGTCACGGTTATACTCACGTAACAACTTTTCTGTAGCCAGGCTCGTTCCATATGCAGAAAGGATCATGCACTGCACAGGGCCCGTTTATTGCATCACCATCGGCTGTCAGCTCCAAGGTGAGCAGCAGCACTAAAGCCACAAGTGGAGAAGAGAGTGAGACCTGCAAGAGGCCACTTACCAAATTGCATCAAAACAGCAGGAAGTCTCAAAAATTCCTCTGGGGAAATGTCTATCTGCCTCTCCTCTGTGTCCCAAGGTCTGACCTGAAGAGCAGCTTTGGATACAGATAAATCATTGGCTGTGAACCTGTATCAGAGAGATCATTTTCAGAGGTGATAGGAAGGGTTTAGCAAAATAATGGTGCTCTGATAAGCACCTTGTTCCGTGTGAGAGAGAAAAAACCCTGATGCTTTTCCTGTCTGTTCTTTTTATTTTTTTCACTGACCTCCAAAGCTTCAGGTCTTTCAGTGATTCCTTTCCCTCATGTCATGTCATCACTGAGAGTCCTTTACCTAGGAAAGCAGGCAGCACTGTCCATCAATGCCACTTGCAGAATCAACAGCAGGGACTCGTGCGAGGAAAAAAACAGCAGTCTATGCTCGGAAAAAATCTAAATACTTTTCCAGACATGCATGGAAAGAAGGAGAGAAGAGAATGTATAGAAAGAGCAGGGGGACATCAAAACAGCTGGCAGTCAGGACTGGCCAAATCGAAATGGTGTCTCAGCATGCAAATATTTGTCTAGTTTGGAGTATCTTGGTGTTCACAGAGAAGCCTGGGTTCCAGTACAATTAGGAGTTCGTAGCTCAAACAACCTGATTGCTCCTTCTAGGAGAGCAGCAGCTCCAAAAAAAAAGAATGGCTTTACCTTGAAAGAAGGAAAGACAAACAGATACTTTGGGAAATGTCCTTCCTATGATTTAGCAAAGTGGCAATGCTTTTGGGAGCTGTCATGCAAAAACACAGACAGGAGGGAGAGATGATAGACACGGGTGTTTGAAGCAGAAAGGTTTACAGTGCTGAAATGCTCCCAGGAGCACATTTATAAAGTGTAGTCGCTAGTGGCAGAAGCTTTTCTTTTTCTTTCCCCCTTTTGCCCAAATAACCTGCTACTCACATTAATTCTTTTCTACTATCACCAGCCTTCCGGGCCAAGTCTTGATGATCTCAGGGACAATGACTTTGATAATACATCCTAGAAAAGCTATGAAATAGCTCTCAGATGTATAAATTTAAAAATAAAAACAAACCCAAAAGTCAAACAATTAATCCATATTTTCCCAGCAGATGTTTATGACAGATAGGAAAATCTGCCATCTTTTTGTTTTGGCTTTTTAGGTGTGATACCTCATTAACACCAGCGCTTTTTTTCATCCCAGTCACTCCATTTCTCAGTTCTAGCCATTACTCCAAAGGTAGTGCCTCAGTAAGCAGATAAATGTATGTGTGTATACATATGCAAAACTCCTTAGCTCCCAGGTTTCCTGGACTGCAGAGTTGCCCTTTCTTGCCACAGAGATAACTACTCCACTGTCTCTCTTTCTGGTCTTTAGTAACCCCCCATATTCCACCAGCTACCTCTTCTTTCAGACACAAGGTAACTGATTCATACCTTATCCTACATTAAACCCTCCTTTTTGAAAGGAAAAGCAGTGCTGCTTCAGTTCCTGCCTATGTTCCCGTGCTCATTCTGCACCTATCTATATCTGGGGACCTGGGCAATTCTCACTGCCCAGAATTCTTAGACTTACTGCTAGAAGGCTCCTTTGAGACTGTGTGGAGTCAGCTTGCCCCAAGATAGTGCAGTACCTTGCAGAATTGAGCTCTGTTGAACTGTCTGGAAATGGAGAGTGCAAAACCAACTGTAGGAGTTACTCCGTATTTTGTATGACTAGATCCTTATAGTGGATGACAGAAAGCTGTTTTAAATATGAGAAGAGGCTTAAATCATCTGAAAATATGAAGGCATCTCTTTATTCTGTATCCTCCACATTTTGCATTTTTCACTTGCTGCATCTAGAAGAGATTTCAGAGTGTATTTAGTAGGTAATTGTCCCAGAACTGCAGATGCAGTTATAAGATGTGAAACTGGTCGTATTTTCACTCTTCCTCTTTATGAATAGCCACAAAACATCCACTGTCCAATCAACAGCTCTTAAACCTAGAGCCATGATATGTGACCAGCTCCACTGAAGATGTTATCCATTCATGCAAGAAATAAGCAGGAACAATTGTTGGAGATAATTAGTTTGCACTCTGCAGACCCATCACGATCCTTGGCACTGGTAGTCACTTAACGAGAGTGCCACAGGCTCTTACTCTGAGAGCTGGGAGTTTCTGCATGCACCAGACCATACAACAAACGTTCAGCTTTTTCATTTACGTGCTACGTGCTCTCTCATGAGAGCCACTTTACACAAGATGTAGTTAAGACTGAACTTTAAAGCAGCTCTCTTCAAAAGAAGCATTCACGCCTGTTCGTAGGGAAATGCAGGTGTGAATTTGAAGTAAATCCAGAAAAATCAGCATGGCTATTCCAGTTCTACATCAGTGTGACAGACTAAAAATGGCTTAAACTATCTGAAAAAATACCAGTCTTTGCTGAAATGACAATCTTTCACATCTGTCATATTATTGGTATAGCACTGCAGTATCATGGTGGATGACAGTGTAGAAACATGAAAGGTAACAGGCAGAAGTTCTAATCTAATTTCCATTTCTTCTCTTATCCCATCACTTTTTTTTTTTCGTTCCTCGGTGTGATAATGAATGCTGCTCAGTCAACATCCCAAATTTCAGTCAGCTTTAGTTTCCACTTCTCACATATGAGCAGCTATGCTGCCTGCTCTTAAACTTTCAATGACCTTTTATGTCATCAACATTTTGTTTAAAATGAGTATTTGATTTCAGAAAGTTACAGAGTTTTGTATGTCCTATTTTGACTTGCATGACACTATGTGAAATGTATAATCAAAATCCTCATCCAGTCAGTATAAAACCAATGACTTGTAAATGCCAGCATTGTCAGATCTTGGTGGTCCTTAGCAGAGCTGTACTTTTTCCTCATGATACAGCTTCTAGGCAAAAAAAATAACCAACCAACAAAAATGAAAAAATCCAAAATACTAAAACAGATTCCTAAACATTTTGGACCAACTCAGTTAATTACAGGAAGGTTTTCATGGGAAAACTCTGAAGTACTTGTTTTTCCTCTGAGGAGTGGTGCAGAAGGGAAAGGGGGGTTTTTTTTCAGTTGTTCATAGAGACAGTAGAGGCTCTTTTAAACTCAGAGCCACGGCTTTTTCAACACAGGTTATTTGCCTGTGTGGCAGGAGCACTATACTCCACCTCTCGGAGGGCAGTGTGAGGCCCTTGTAGAGCACAGCAGTTTGGCATTGGACAAACTGCTCTGGGGAAATACTACAAGGCAACAATAACAGAAAAAAATCTTGAAAGTCATAATGTTATTTTAAGGAGTCTCCTATAAGCTGATTGATGGTCTTGATCATAAAATGCTCTCCACTGCATGAAGAGATTTGTTTCAAACCTCCTCCTGCAGGGAAGCCGTTAGGATGATATAATAGGTCCTGACTCCTGTAATTTATAAGATAAGTCCAAGCTGTGAAAAGATGAAACATTCCACGAATCAGTTTAATGGAGGTCATCACAGAAATAATCCTTGTGAACTAGAAACTGCCTGACCAAGCACAGCGTGCTGTGGTTTGTGAGAGTGCTGCACAGCTGCCTTAGAAGTTGTTGGCCACAAATAACTTTTAGCTCCTTCACACTCATTTTGGTCATTATGGCTCCACAAAGCCCAGCTCTACCGAGTTTCAAGTACATGATCTCCAAGTCAAATTAACAGCAGTGAGTAGTTCAGTACTTTAATAAAAATAAGGCATCTACCTATCTTAGTGCTGCTTGTGCTTCAGAGCCCGGTGTCACATCTGTAGGGTTGGTGCCTGTGAGCAGGCACATCATGGAGGAGACAAATTTAAAAGCACAGTCCTCAAACATTTCTTGATGTCAGTGAGCTCAGGGCCAGGCATTGTGACAAGATGAAGAATGAGAAAGAGGGTGTTTTTTTGTGGGGTGATTCTACTAAAGGACTGGAGCTGTACAGGTATAATTGAGATCAAAATTTAGCCTTCAAACCATTGGCTGCAAGCAGTTAATGGACAGCCTCCTTCAGCTTAAGCATTCAACTATTACTTTGAAATTAAAGAGTTTTCGGTTTAAATTTCAGAAGTGAGGTTTGCCTTCGTTTATATAGAGCCACAGCAAACCTCTGTCGATGTGACTGAGTCCCCATTTTGAACACAGCAAGATCTGACAACTATTCAAACAGCACACAAATTAGCAAAACTTCCTATTTCTGGCAAAAAGAACCATGTTGCATAGGCCAACAAAACTGCACAGCTATTAGGTTACATTCAGTTTGCAAATTTAATTTCAATAAATATTTGTGTTTTCAAAAATCCTAGAGAGCTTGTTTGGTTTAGAAAAGAGAACACAACCATCTGCTAGGAGGCAAAACAAGCAGCTCTGAAGAAACCTGGATTCCCCTTGGGTACCCCACTGTTCAAATATCAAAAGGCACTGGATTCTGGCATGGCATGTGCATTAAGATTTGCTCAGAGATTAGCATGCTCCAAACTGAAACCATCAACTCTGAATTCTGACTCAGAAGCAGAGAAAAAGTAATAGCCAGACATCTCATCAGCTCTTTCTAGTTGAGGATGCCCTGGCAGAAATTTCGTCCTACTATTCATATGTTCCTATTATGATTATTTACTGTGATTCTCACACCCCACCCCTACCCCCACTAAAGTTTTTTGTTGTATCCCTTTGGATTTATTTTCTTGCCTAGAAAATGGGGGACAAAATTAAGGCTTATTGTGAAGTCCTGAAGGATGTCGTTTCTCAGGTTTTGGGGGAAAAAATTCAGATGAAAGGGTACCAAGTAAAAATCATTTAATTCTTTTCAGTAGACACTCACAGAGATTGAAGCTACCACTTTTCTTGATGTCAGAAAGGACCTGACAACCCATGAGCTATATACAAGACTTCCAGAGAAAAGCCAGTTATGTGAAGCATAACCTAGTGTGAGAATACACAGGTTCTCTTTTCTTTGTTTTAGCTGTTTTGAATGAGTTCAAGACTTGTAAATCTTCTGAAACAAGTTTCCCAGTTTGTTTGTCTTGAAGGACTTTTCCTTCAAAAGCGAACAGATTCAGAACAAGTTACACATTTTTTTTTTAATAAAGGTGACATCAGAATAGGTCTAGCAATAACATCCTCATGTAATGTTTAAAAATTTACTTTCTCAACCATAAAATTGCTAATTGTCTGCCTTGTCAAAAGATAAATAAAGTGAATGCTTCATTACTGTCAAACTCTTGATTTGTTGTTTTATACGGAGCAAAATTAGCCAGTTTCAGCTACACAAGTATGAAAAATGAAAATTTGAGATACGTTGTTAGCTTTCCTGAAAGAAATCATGATTGCCTTTATTTTTTAATTGAACTTCTTTCAGTCTGGCAGATAGCTCCTCTCCTAAAAGCACTGAAGAATGGGTGGCACTGAAGTTGTTTCTGAGAAAATTATGCCATCAAAATGCTATTGCAAAAAGATCAGAGGGCCTGGATACCCAACCCTTTTTTCAGCTTTGTCACCATTTCCTTTTGTGTCTTTTAGCAAACTGTTTACCTTCCCTGATCCTTGAGGGCTGAGGGTGTTTGCATAGTGCATACTAAGGAGAGACAAGTTGATACAGTGCAGCAGGCAAACAGCAACTCCACTTGTGTGCAAGAAAGACCACGTGCGAGATGTATCCACTGCCTTGAGCATCTATGAGGCTCCAACAAACAGCACATCTGCTTGTGTGCTTTTGAAACACAGAATAGAAAAGGAGCTATGGGAAGGGTTGCCTGAAGGAGTCTGTATTAAATTTGACTCTAGCAACTTTTAGCCTTGTGCCCTCCATATTTGTCCCTAGCACTTCTGCACTTTGTGCCTGCGTCTCATTCCAGCTGCCAAGCCCAGGCACAGCGCTCAGTTTTTATTGATGTAGTTTCCTGATTGCCATGCGGTATCTGGGCCGTTCTAAATATTTTGCTTTGTATGTAAAATTACAACTGTTTATATGCACATTTCCAACAACTGCATCAATGTAAATAGTTATAATGTTAACTTCTTGGAGATATTACAGTCACTACTCTTAGTCATGTGGCATCAGTAATAGTTTTAGCCATACGTGCCTGTAAACGTCTTTGAAATCCTCTGATGAATATAAGCAGTAACCCTCAAGAAAATTTTGAAGGTTCTATGCAGCACTGGATTTTATGATATGCAACACATACTTGCTAAGAAGAAGGGCTTAAGTTCAGCTGGACACATGCTGGCATCTGTAAGTTTGTTGTGTAGAACCCCTATGTAATCACTGGAAATCCAGTCAATATGTAGTCAATGGAGTTTACGCCATGACTTATCTGATCAAACACTTTGCCAACAGCCTTCAGTTTAGCAATAAATTTTAAGCTCCACATGTAGCCCAGATTTCCATGTTTATAAAAGTTTATGTAACTAGCTAAGTTATGAAAGTAGACACTGTAGATACTTGAATTTATGAATATCATTCTTTGTTCCTCACCTGGGATATTTTGGGTTTAGATACATTTCCAACTAGCTCGTAAAATGGCCTTTAATACACATCTCTCTCCATTTTATTTACTCCCCCTCCTCCCCAAACATACTGATAGCAACCACCATATTTACATATTCCCCATTTTAAGTAGCTAGGCTGTAAACAAGTTTGCAATATTCCCCATGGTATCATGCTGACTGTGCACACTACTGACATGAAACTGCCACAGCTTTTGGTGTGAAGAAGCCATCTGCTGTGGTGCAGAAGGTTCAAATCTATTCTATCCATCCAAGCTTCTCTGTGGTCTCACTGTCCCCGGAGTCTCAAATCCTCTTACTGTACAACAGATCATGTGTGTTAGAACTCATAAAAGCGAAGCAACATGACTCATGATTTGAATGTAATCTCTCATTTTTCAGAGAAGTGATGTCCTGGTTTCAGTTAGAATAGAACTAATTCTGTTCAGTGATTTTACTTTTCAGCTGAGTTCTTCTAACTAACTGCACTTTCTGAAGTTAGCAGCATGTTTTTGCTGACGGTGTCTGCTTCCAGTCATGGTAATAGTCGATGTTTGGAGTTAATAACAAGGATTGGTGTGCAGAGAAAGGCTACTGCTGGATCTTGTGTACCACATGGAGGAGATGGGGAGGGGGAGGGGGTGCAGAAAGTAAAAGGCTGCAGCTTCAGGGAGGAGCAAACGGGACAGATGACCCTAAGCTGAACAACAAAGGATTCCATCCCATGTACATTGTATTCAGTATAAAGCTGAGGGAACACAAGGGTCAAGTTTTTTCTTCCAGCTTCTTTCTTGCTTCCTCAATGACTGGCATCCAAGGAGGACTCCATCCATTCTGCCTTCAATTCTTATCTGAGTATTCCTGAATCCAGTACCAGAATCCAGCTTCTGAACTCAGTTCCCATCTGCCCCTGAGTCAAGTTTTGGACTTTCCCACCGCCTGCTTCACAGCCTCAGTGGTCANGTTATAGGTCTAGCAGGTGGCCCTGACCCTGAACCGTGACAAGTGGTATAACTAGCAGGACATGTTAGTTGATAGCTGGACATGATTTCAGAAGAAAACATCCTAGATAACTGGCAGTGTTGTTATAGGACACCAAAAATTTACTGTGATTACAGAAACAACTGTTACTAAATGCATTTCGGCCCTTGCTGCAACATTGTTTTGAAAGTCTAGAAACTTGCCTATGAGCTCCAGACTACTAGCTCCAGTATGAGGGAGACAGCAAAATTAGAGAAATCTCATGCTGCCTGAGAGGCAGACTGAGGAGACTGCAGAGATACGGGTTTCTTTTCTAAGCTGTGTGATTAACTAGAAGTAAGATATATTGAGGTTTGTTTCTCTATCTTGCCCTCTGCTTGCCTAGCTTGAAATTCAGCTCAGACTTCATGGCTCTAGATACAGACTTCTATTTGGATGGAGTAGAAATGCTGAAAATTCTTTTATACATTAAAATTAGATCCAGAGCATGTGGGTCCATTTGCCAGGGAGCAATTCCATGCCACAGAACACTTGGAGACAGTATGAACCTTGACTGGGAGGTGAACTTCCTCAGTTCTTGTACCAGAGAAAAGTGACACAGTAAACGTGTCTCAGTTTACCAGCAATATAATCATGCTGCTTACCTGCATCCCACCCACCTTGTGGGGCATCCAATCACATGAAAAGGATTTACTTTCCATTTGCTCCGTTTCACAAGATTCACAGAAACCTTCACTTATCTTCAGCAGCTGAACAAAAACATAAAAAAAATATAATTCAATTGTCTCCATTTTACAGGTGGGAAAATTGAGAAGACATGCTTATAAGTTCACACTGATTTTGTGGCTGAAACAGGAAAAAGACTTCTAGCCCCTTTAAAATGCCAACATCAGTACTATGTATTCAAATTTCAACCATCTGTCAAGAGGAATGCCTTGTCACATTTTATTCTGTTTACTTTTTATTATCAGGAAAGAGCACTGACTCTGCCTCCAGCTATGAGAACAAAAGTGGTTTCTGCTGAGGCTTTGGCTTCAGCTTCTTCAATTCTCTTTTAATTCAGACTCCTTTGTGCTTGGATCTTGTTTAACCTAGCCCTGATCTTACAGGATTAGAGATCTCCTGGAAATATCTGATTATCTCTCTCCATTACAAGCTGAAAAGAAACTAGCAGGGGTTCATTCTTATATCCTGAGATGCACTCATTAGAGTTACCATTTTCCTCAGTTTTTCCTGGTCTCTGCATATGCAATTCTCTTTGTTGTGCAGCAGCTCAGGCTCTTGCAGTGTCACAGTTTTGTGTAAGATCGCATTGGCTCTGTTTCCAAGTCTGAGGCTGTGGGAAGAGATGCTCTCTTCATTCTTTGAATGCAAATATCTTGGAATCTCAGATTCCAGACTTATACTATCTTGAAAGATTTTTGCCGTGCACCATTTCTAGTTTAGAAAACAGAATTTTCTGAACTGGTCATTAACTGTTTATTGTGTTGCTTACTCCAAAGACCTGCTACCAGCTGGAGTTATAGTCAATAGTCCAGACAGCACTGGAGATGGAATAAGACTGGAATGGCTTATCCTAGAAAACGATATTATATTTTAGGAAAGTGAGTAGGTAGTCTCACTCAAAACCTTTTCACATCAGAATATACCTCAACTTTAATCCTCAAAACTGGAAAGTGACATAGAGGGAAAACATGGGAGATTCTGTTGTTCAGATTCTTGAATTTCTTCATCTACCATAGCTTTGCCACATATTCTAGAAGCACCTTAAGTAACATGACTGATATTCATTACAGGAGATTCTCTGCCTCTTGCTTTACTACTCAGAGAAGATGAGGTCTTCATAGTGTTTCATTTTTCAGTTACTTATTGTACGTTTTTTTGTATTTCAGTTGCGTTACCAAAGGCAGTTAAGTAGCATGCCGTTATGAATCATAGTGATGTTTGAGGCAGGTTTGAGGTCCACTGTAAAAGGTTGGGGCTGAGCTGGCCACTAGAAGAATGACAGACACTCTCCATTAATGTCTCTCCCCTTCCCAAAAGGGAGTGAGGGAAAGAGACTTATAGATTGGGGAAAAAAATCCAAAAAATGAAAAAAATCCCACCTGCTTGATTGAAAACAATAACAATAAAATTAAATATATACAAACAAACAAAATCAATGTCGAACTTAATCTCCCAGATGACAATTACATCAGCCACCCATTGATGCTGTGGAGCAGGCACTGAGCAAGTCCCAGACTGCACACCAATCCTGAGTAGTAATTATAAACATCAAGTGTTATCACTTCTAGAAACAGACACTGTCTGCAAAAAATGTGCAGTTAACTTCAGAAAACGCAGTTAGAAGAGACTCAGCTGGAAAGTAAAAATCACTGAACAGAATTAGTTCTGTTCCAACTCAAACCGTGACATCCACCATGACCGCAGTCTGACCCAGCAACAATTCTGCTTCTAATACATGCAAGTTTCAGTCTTGCCGTGGAAAATTTATCTGTAGCAGAGAAAAGAAGCCTTTGACTATCCTAATCCTGAAGTTTTAGGTGACTTTTTGGGTATCTCAGGCTCAGATCACTGAACACTTTGAAATAAAACACTTAAACTGGGAAGATGGTTAATATTTTATGGGAACCTAATGTAGAGTAGAAATTCACCTGTGCTCACAGTAGCTTACTATACTCCCAGTAGTGTTGTTGAAAAGACAAGTTGTTGCATCTATAACAGCAGTGTGATGCCCATATTATTACTGTTCATCAATATTAACATCTCACAGGGGCAGAGGGGTGGAGGAAGACCCCAATGCTACAGCACCAGCCCAAGAACATTTTGATTTCTTCCACTCCTGGTCCACTACGCAGACATACTATAGCTTGGACTCACATTAACAAATTACCAGTGCCCTCATACCCAGTAAAAGGCAGCTTCAAATTTGCCCACACTCTGAAATCTCTAAGTATTATTCACAATAAATGCAGAAGGCTAGAATCTGAACTTCAAGCTCACCACGGTAATGCCGGGTAAACCTATCAGCCCAGTACTAATGGCTGGAGGCTGGCAATGCTGTGGAATTCATTACAGAAGCACCTGCTGCCCAAGCCAGTCTGAGAAGAAAATCGCATTTCTCACAAACATACCGCTTGACTGATTAAACCCAGTTGATTTTAAACAGCTACTACAACCCTCCACCCGACTGACATTGCATGCTGTGCACTTACAGTGTCATATTGCAGGAAAATTGTTGTGTGTTTGTTCCTAGGTATCTAGCTTCATTTTAGTAATCACACTCCTGCTCCTCTCCAGACTTAATAATCTATAGCCTAGCAGGTTTGAATGAGACGTATGCCTCCCAGAAAGAACTTCTACACAGAGATTGTATTTCCTAACTTTAGTAAGTCATAATTTTCTTTATACATCAACCGCTTGCAGTGATCCTACCCATGGGGGAATCTCCCATAAACAGCTCTTGGATGTCCAAATGTAGGATACCATGCAACAGATAAATTAGTCTTGGCCATCATTTCAGCAAAGACGTTTAGCTGCAGAATTTTATTCTTTGGCAGCTGCTATGGACATCACTTAGAAAACAGCTTCCTATGTATATGCTGGTTTAGGAATGGAATATGAAGAGAAGTAAGTAACACGACTGTTGCTGTCTTTTGTACCACACTAAGAGCTGCATAAATTGCTCAACAGTTGCAACCACTTCTTGTTTACCTTCAAATCTCAAGAATGTTACTTTCACTGTAACATAGTACGAGTGGCAGGTTATTCTACTGGTATTCAGCACGAACCAACAACACAGCAACATTCAGTATATTCTGAAGGGCTGGAAGTATTCAGTTGTTTTGAGGGAGAGATGCCTTTTTTAAAAAAAAATAAAAAAGTTGCATAAATTGTGCAACCATCAGCACTATTAAGCCAAGCACAAGAGAATCAATCAGGAGAGAAACAAAACACTGACTTTGTAGGACTGCCACACTGATACAGAAATGACGGAGACAAAAAATTCAATGACATAATCTATCATCAGAAAATTATTCAGCACTCCTTTTTCAACTACAGATTTGGCCTAATTGCAAGAGAAAAAGTTCAAAATTCCTGTTCTGCGTTGCTGGCAGCTCCTCCTTTAGGATGACTTTCCCATTTCCTCTACATTACAAAAAAGGTTTATAAAAACAAGGATCTTACGAGGGAAAAGATATTGCTTTAAATGAGTAGAGCTAAAATATGGTTTTATTTATATTTTTAAAAGCATGCTAAATTAGAGGACAACATCATCCAGAAGAAAAAATTAAAAAGTGTAGCTTCCAACAAGGTTCACAGAGTGGTATACAAACTGAAACAGCTCAGAGACCAAAACAGCTGCTGACACAGAGGACAGAAATCTTAGGAATGGAAAAGTATATATTGCAACTGAGATGAGCAGAGCAGATGAGAGAGAGGTGTAGCAGAAGACTAAAATTAGGGGCAAGCTATGCGTTTGTGATAATTAAATCCTAACCTATCATTATTCACCTAAGAAAAAAGAGTATATAAAAATGCCAATTATAATAGACAATTTCCACTATTACTAACTATAAACCAACCAGCTATTGCAAAAAGCCAATGCTAGATTCTCAAAGATAGTTTGCCCTTGCAACCAGAATCAAGCATTGTACACCATCATTTTAGGGCCTTTGTTGTCTTACGAAATCCACAGAAACACTGAGGGTTGCACCACTTGTCCAGCAAAGGGGAAACCTGAGTACCAGTGCCTGTAAAATTTCAGTGAAAATACAGATAAGGTTAACTGAAGCAAAATATTTCTCCCGGTGTCCCTGTAGCTTTGTAATTCCGAAACAGTAATGTTCTCATCTTGTCCCCATCCAGATTTCCATGGTCAATTATTTTTCTATATGAACTGGTATAGTTTCAAGGGAAAAAAGAGATTATTCACCCCACGATATTCGATTGACTGATATTCAGACCATTACTGTGGAAGAGACAGCTTCAAATCATCTCAGGCAGAAATAAAATTAATCTCAGTCTCTCATCTCTGAAGTGACAGTTCTCGTGACAAAGTCACTGGATAAAAGGATGTAGGGTAAAATATCTGCCTTGGCACAGGGATCCCAGTGACCCCCGTGCTGTTGACCTTCCATTCAATGCACTGCTAGGCATGACCAACAGGAGACATTAGTTTCCTAGAAAACATCATTAAGGAAAATTTAAGCACCTGAAGCAAGTGAACTTGAGCTGTAAGGATCTGGGTAGTTTTGGATATAAGCAAACACCAGCTGATCCTGTAAGCAACCAGGTAAATTGGCTGGTTTTTTGAATGCAAGACCTTACCCCATGCTCCTTACAATAGGAAGCAGGAGGCCATATAACATAAGTTATATAACATATGTATCTGTTATATACCAGAGGCCAAGTGTATGAGATTCCACAATGCTCAGTGTCAGGTTCTGCACTTGGATCACAACCACCCCACACAACACTACAGCCTTGGGGAAGAGCGGCTGAAAAGTTGCCGAGTGGAAAAGGATCTGGAGGTGTCGGTTGACAGTCAGCTGAACATGAGCCAGCAATGTGCCCAGGGGGCCAAGAAGGTCAACAGCATCCTGACTTGGATCAGAAATAGCGTGGCCAACAGGACTATGGAAGTGATTGTATCTCTGTACTCAGCACTGCTGAAGCCACACATCAAATATTGTGTTCAGTGTTGGGCACCTCAGTACAAGGGCATCAAGGTGCTGGAGCGTCTCCAAAGAAGGGTGACAAAGCTGGTGAAGGGTCTAGAGAATCACTCTTACGAGGAGCTGCTGAGGAAACTGGAGCTGTTTAGTCTGGAAAAAACAAGACTTAGGGCAAATCTTATCGAGCTGTATAACCACCTGGAAAGAGGTTGTAGTGAAGTGGGGGGTCAGTCTCTTCTCCCAAGTAATAAGTGATAGGACAAGATGAAATGGCCTCAAGTTGTGCTAGGAGAAGTTTAGATTGGATATTAGGAAATATTTCTTCCCCAAAAGGGTTGTCAAGCATTGGAACAGGCTGGGCAGAGAAGTGATTGAGTCACCATTCCTGGAGGTATTTAAAAGACATGCAGATGTGGCACTTGGGGACATGGTTTAGTGGTTAACAGTTGACCCCAATCTTAAAGGCCCTTTCCAACCTAAATGATTCTATGTTGTCTATATATCTCAAAGTGATGCACACATTTTTATCCCCTGTTATGTCCTGTGAAATAACTCAAGCCATCTTGCAAGCTACATCTTCTAAGGTGAAAAAATAATGAAATAACCCTTTACATCATAAAGCCCCAATGGATTCAGCTCTGTGTGCAGATTCTGTGTGTGCTGCTATGGTTGATTTGAGATTAGAAAAGGAAAAAAACACCCACAACACATCACCATGTCCTTTGATCCTGTAGGATAATAGACTGCAGTGTTCCCAGGTTACTGTCAGAAAGCAATCTCCTAGAGGCCAGCTAGGTGGAGCAAAAAATAGGTTTCTATAAAACTAAAGTTAGGAAGAAAGTTGGAGTCTTTCGAATTCAATCACTTTTCAAGGTGTTCATCTCAATGGCATCCAAATACAAAGGTGAGAGGTGTGAAATAAAAAATGGAATAGAACAGAATAGGTAGGGATTAGGAGGTCACAAAGGGAGGCAGTTTTTGTGGAACACATTAGCTTCAGTGATAAGTAAACCCTAAAAGTTCAAAAATCAACTCCAAATGGATGACCCAGAGTACAGTTATTTCTCTAAACTTTTGGACTATACTCTTCCACGGAATAAAAAAACAGAGCGTGCTGCATTGTCATTTACATAGCATATAGGAGAGTAAGCGAGAGTAGGTATTAGTCTTTTAATTTCAGTATCATTAGACAGTTGATTTATCTATCTCATCAGGTGGTGCATCTCCTGAGAACATACTTTCAATCAGAACAGCCTTACGGTTTAAAAACATGATAGAAATATCTACCACTGGAAAGTATTCCTAATTTTATTTCCATCTCCAATAGGAACTAGGAAATTTGCAAAAGGCAGTGAAAATGGACTTTATCAGAGATACATTTATTTACCCAGCTTTTTTCAAAATCCCATGGCTGGGGAAAAGACACAGGTAGAACCATACTTTTTCCAAACCACTTTACTCTCTCATTAGCTACAGTTTCCACAAGACTCATACAGTAATAAAAAGAGGAGACAGGATCTATAACAGGAATATCAGGTTAGAAAGGCAACCAAGCTGGAAGGAAAGAATGTTACTAACGCCTGAATTTGACTGCGGGTCAGCTGAACAGGGTGTGACTCAATAGCCTCTACCTTCAGGAAAGCACGGAATCTCATCTTTGCTACATCCTTAGACCCTAATATCTGGCCCTGTGGTGTTTGCAGGAGTGGCCTCAAGACTATGTCTGAGAACAAGTTCACTGGCTAGTCACACTGGGGCATCCCACCTAGCAGTCTCAAGCACAGCTCGAGGGCACCAGTGCACTGCAGGAGCGCACACGGATACAGTTATCTAGCAGGTAACTAGGCACCATCTCTCCCTGCTCAGCTCCCTACCTTCCACACATTCCAGTCTTTCTTGTAGTTACCTCACATGACAGGCTCTGGACTGTCCTCTCAGGACTCCAGTGCTCTGCTATAAAGGCGCATGGGGTTTGCAGCTGCTCATTACCATAGGCATAAAACGTGCTTTAAGTTAAGAATATGCTTAATTGCATTCTTGAATCAAAACCCAATTGGTCCTTCCAACAGTAGTTATGGTCTTGCTCTTGCAGTGCACACTGATTCATGGCTTTGGCTTCATAAAGCTTATTGAAGAATCAGTGCTAATTTCCAACATTTTAAGAATGTTTAGGTAGATAAGTGTGGGAATCAATCAATGTTCTCCCTCTGCCATTATAAATCTTAGCTGCTATCAACATCAAGTGCCAAAAGATGAATATAAAATATTTCACTTCCCAAACCAAATGTGAATGCCTTTGAGAGGTCAAGGTGGTGGGGTGTATATTGTACACGTACATACATAAATCACTGATAGCCAGATTACTTCCCTGTATTGATCACATCATACTGTCCTAGCAGGTAGATTATCTAAGAAAATAATCACTAAACTAACTTGAAGCTACCAGCCTCCCAGCAGGATTAATGATACATAATTTACTTCATGAAAGAAGCAAGCATCCAATAAATTAGAAAACGCACACCACAATCAAAGCAAATTGTTAAGCATCTCCAGCACTCACCTCACTGAATAGTTGACAAATGGTTTTCACATTCTTTCAATCAAATTGGAAGTACTATTTTGTCACTCACCTCATTGTATAAGCAAATATCTGCTGACTTCCCATATACATACCATTTACTTCAAATTCATCTCAGGGACAAAGTGTTTGCACATATGCATGGGTGAATGTATACACAGTAAGAGAGATTTAAAAGAATTGAAATTCCTTTTGTGGGATCTTAAGTTAAGGCTTACTTGAATGTGTTTAGATGTTTTTTACCAAAGTGAAAAATAAACGGTCATTCAGTAGCAAGATTCCTCTTGAAGTTAAAAATACAGCATCAGACCTTGACATTGAGTGCTGTTCTCACCTCCAGAAGCAGCCCTGGTTCTAGGAGTAAGAGTCTCCCTTTGAGCTCCTTCCTTAATTATTTTTCCTAGGGCTATATTTACCATTTACATTCATATACTACATGATTTCTCTATTAGCATCATCAAAACAATCCCACGAAAACTAGCTCATTCAGTTTTCAGTCTCTAGCATCCACAATAGTTAAATTTTACTTTTCAAGGTTTTTTTATTTAGTTCAAGGTGATTGATTGTTACCAAATACACTCCTTAGTGCTGTCACAAGAGGAGGGGGTAAATACAGGTTATAAGTAGCATTGTTCCTAAAGTATTAATCAAATATTAACCAGCCTTCGCTACCTTCAAAAATGAAAGATGTGCGTTTCACATTTTATGTGTGGGAAACTGAAGAATGGAGAACGGATGTGACTTGATTACAGTAAAAAAACCCAAGTCATTTATGCAAGTGCCAAGTATTGTGGTGATAATCTCATGGTGTCAGGCAGCATGCCTGACCCTGAGCTCTGTGATCTCATGTGAAGGGATAGGGGTGGGCAATCACTGCTTGGCAGGCCAGAGAGGTAACAGCGTCCCCAGGACAGAGTACTAGGGCTGAGCACTGTTAAAGGAGCAGAATTTCTGCTCCTATCGAGTATTAAGACAATCAGGAAAGGTAATTTTGTCTCCCTGGGGAGACTGCTTTCCTCACAGGCATGCAGATTACAGCCATTCTCCAGTGGCACAGGTAGCAAGAAATCTGGTTTTAAAAGAGTTCTGGCATAGGAAAAGGAGGCAATGGGTCTATACTGGTTCCTCAGCCCAATAAATTGCTTCACTTCAGTCATAAGGCAGCCCTGATAAGCATCAAATACAGAACAGAGGGATCATGATCCTAACTGGAATTTTGAGAAATGGTTAAAGAGTCCCACCAGAGCAAATAACACTGTGAACAGCACAAAAACTAGGAAGAATGGTTGACAAACTCAGTGACTTGGTGGGGAAAGGATCCCAGAGACATAACTCATATAACTTGTACTTTGAAAAGCTCAGTTTGGATGGTATGTCCATTGTCTGGTATATTTTGCAAAATGTGATACAGTTCAGGCTAATTTATTCTTTGATACAGTTAGTTAGGAGGATGAACTTTCCAAGCAAATACAGCTGATAGTTTGTCTTGGAGGTTCTGTCTGACCAGAAAGCTAGAAAAGCAAGTCATAACGATACAACTATAAAATTCTGAGATAATGCAACTCAGTAAGGGAGCACTACAAGGAACTTAAAACCTAGAAGTAAAGCAGAAGACAAAAAAGAAACTCCTCTTTGACAACAGCAACACACGTACAATCACTTTACAGTTTTGGGTACTTTTGTTTGACATAAACAGGAAGCAGCAGCACTTTTATAAAAAAATGTCAAAAGATCACTAAGGAAGAATTGTAGGGAATTTGATATGCAGTGGCAACACACTGTTGCTATACCGTTGTGGGGGCAACATAGAAGCAGAACTCCACATTCAAGTAGGCAAAGAGCTTTGAAATATTAGCCAGCCCTGTACAGAATATACAATTTCAAAAACAATGGCTTACTTCTGCATAGAACGCTATTACAGCCTGCAACGCTATTTCGGAGTGTAACCATTACAGATGGCATTTCATTTGGTAAAGACCAACTGCAAAGAGGTCACAAAGAGGAAAGTACAGGAAAAAGTCACACTGAAAAGGGAGAGGAAGGGAAGGAGGAAAAAAAAAAAAAGAGGACCAGTTTTCATCATTATAGCTGACTGAGCAAAGGCACATATTCAGGTAGATTCAATCAGCAAGCTGCATACTTTGGAATAATATAGGAATAATATGTTTGGAATAATAAGGAATAATACGTTGTATTGCCTTCTTGCTTGACTTTGTGTGCTGTTTCTCAAGATGCTTACCATTATCATGGACAGCAGCTGTATCCACCTACTTTTGTTAAGTGCCAGGGCCTTCTTGGAAGATAGTCTCCTTGGTAGGGTGGATTTCACTGTTGACTTACAACATGCCCTAATCTGAGAATCATCAAAACATCAGAAAAAAAAATGAAAACGGAAAGAGACTGTGAAGATGTGAAAAATGTGTATTCTCTTCCATTTAGCATGTAAGGCCGCGTGACAGGCGCAGCGCTCAGATGGATTCTGAACAAGGAGAGCACATTGTGCAATGAAAGAAGACTTTCCGTTCGCATACTTTCCTCCAAAACAAGTGATGAGGAGATGACATTGGGCAGCACAGAAATGGAAACCGGAGGTGCAGCGGCATGCTAGCCACACAGTCTCATACCCTGTATACCTTCCTCAGTGCAATAGGCAATGACAGAATGAAATAAGGACAGTCAGACCCAATTCTCACACACGCTACAGGAGCAGAGCCATCTAGTGATACAGAAATTGCACAGGAAGCCAGCAGACACTGGAGCACAGCTGCTACTTTATGAAGGGGCTGGCAATGTCACACTCCAGGATTGCAAAGCTCAAGGGGTATTTGAAGACACCAGAGTCAGAAAAAGCCACTTTGAGACACAACCACTGGAAACAGAACTGTGAAATATGCATTCAAATGGCTATATACTGGCAGTCCGCCCTGGAACCAGCAGCTGGGCAGAGAAATGCAAATAAAAGGCTCACTACTGAGCCTTACAACACATGTGCTACATCGATCGCTTTTTACATAAGATAAAATTGGTCTTTTTGTGATCCTGAATGGTATAGATGTGGATAATGGATCAAACCAGAGGCCAACAGGTAGCCTGGGGTCGGCATCCCTTCAGTTCCCCAGTGATACCCTATTGTTGGGGTGAGGGGGGTTAAACACTAGTCCTGCTCACTTGGAAGAGGGCAGGAATGTTGAGTCATTTATATCTCACAGCAGTGGAAGGCCCTCCATAATAAACAAGAGAAAGAATCTGGAAAGGCACATCATGACCCGAATGTGGTTCTGCTGAAAACCTCTACAGTTCCATTGCCATCTACGGGTGCTTCTGCTGATTCATTATTTAATGCTTCATCGCTTCTTTGAGACTGTATATACAGATAGGGTGACTAAGTCAAACAGCTCTCTGAAACTACTGCTTTAAAGGGTTGTGTCCTTTGGGTCTTGCCCCAGAGAGGCACAAATCGTAGTGTACACCCATTGACACCATGTGACGCTTCCCAGAACAACTTCTCTCTATAAGCACCCATAGTGCCACGAAAAACATTGCATGCCCAAACTTCTCCAAACCCAGCAGATCCAGACGGGGGAACTGCCGAGACCAAGCGTACTGCTGTCTGCCAGCTTTGTCTCATTACCTATCATGTATAATCTCTGCTGTGAGCGAGCATTAACCCGTCTTCCTTATTACCATTGCAATGTTCACGTAATTAAGTTGTTCTCAAATTGTAGGCTATAACAGCTTACAGACTTAGATGAAATTGTTGTGACAATTCAGAAATGCTTATTCTCTCTAACCAGTTTATAGGAAGAGACACTTCCCAATTGTATGTGAAAAAATGTTCTAATTCATTAGAAGACATATTATAACCGTGTATCTTGATTGAACTGCTCATCAAATTTAGAAGTCTTAGGAAATCTTAGGGAGTATATTTATTACCACTGCAAAAAATAGTTGCACAAGGAAGTATGGAGGCAGAATTTCAATTTTGGGAAGAAATTGGTGCCTATTCTCAAAGTTGTGGCAATTACCTTCTTCTCTCTGCCAAACGAACTTAACAGAGAAGACCTAAAGTTCAGTTTAAGTGTCAGGTAATTACAAAATTCATATCCTCTTCCCATTTTTCACATCAGTAGCTAATTTCTTTTCTTTATATTTCATTACAATAAATTGTTTTACTGTGCCATTGAATTGTACACAGTATTAAGCAGAAGTTCAGGTTAGTGGGACAAATATGAGCATCACATTTTCCCGGAGGGGTAGAAAACATATCAGCATGTAAAACATATCACATCAGCATGTAAAACATATCAGTACGTGTTACACACATCACTCATGGAATAAAATATACTTTACCCAGCTACGGACAGGCTAGAAGAGGACCCTTCCTGAAGTATATGAAATGGGAGGTAGGCCACTGGGCCACTCAAGCAGCAAAAATATCATCTGTAGCAAGTATTTTTTTATTAGCAGCAAGGCAAGGCTTGCTGCTAGACTTATGATCTGAGATTCAGTGTTATGCAAACCTGAAACACAAAATACTTCTTTTTGTTTTCTCACCTTTCCTCTTCGTCATTTATACAGTGAAAGGTTGGAGGGGACAGGAGTACCATTCTGCAACAGCATCAGAAATAAGAGACTTCAGAAAAAGAATTAGTAGGACAAGCTATGCCTCCAGGCATCATACAGAAAAACAAATTTAAATACAACAAGAAGGGAAAATACAAAAATTTCTGCATCTTTCATTTTTTGCAGACAAAGAGGCTATCTAAGACAGGATTTTTAATGATTAATGAAGGGGATAGGATTGCCTTTCCAAAGCTTCTCTGTGTAGTAAATCACAGACAACCTTTAACACTTCCATTTGAGGGTGATATATCTAATTTTGCCATTAACGTCTATCATTGCTTTTTATGAAAATTGGGCCTATCTGCTTCTAATACATGTTGTTCCCATGGGGATGGTTCAGGCCCTTCCCATCAAGACCTCCTTTCTAAAGTAACAACAATCCAGCTGAGCGCAACTGCTCTGTGCACTCCACCCCTTGCTGTCCTTTGCTAACACCCAGGAGGGAAGCAGGAATGAGGTCAGGTTTGCTGACCTTACCCCAGCTCTCAACAGGACCAGAGAAATCTAAATGCTCCTTGGATCTATCCTCAGCTTTAAAGCTGCAGATTCTTGGGTGAGATGTGTTAAAAATTTTGTGGTATATTAAAATGCTGTGCTTTTTTTTTTTTTCTCCATACCAAAGGCACAGAAATATAATCAAAAGTGTAAGGAGCTAATTTAATGTATAATACAAAACTAAAAGGACCAGACTTTTTAAAAGAAGCTTTCTCAATCAGCTTTCCCTCATAAGCCCCTTTCTGTGTAATCTTTCCAATGCAATTCCTTCCATGCAAATCAAAGTGCCTTTTAGGATGAGGAGGTCAGGCCAAGCAAATAAAAGATCCTTCTCTAGCTTTAGCACAGGATTGATCAAGAAAAGTTGGGATATAAAAAAAAAAAAGAGGTAACTGGATTCAACTCTGAGTTCTTTGCCATTTGTTTTCACCGGGCAGCCAACACTCCCTACTTTCTTCAAGAAGGGTAATCATACAGGCCGGTGTTAAACAACACTGGTCATAGCTACTTGCTAAATATAAAAGAGAGAGCAAACTTTAAAGTAGTAGATTCACAAGTAGGATTTCTGTCATTGTTACAGCATATAACTTTTTAAGCACTGTTATCTTGTGTCTTGAAAACAAAGATCCTTATACAACATGGTGAAGAGAGGGATGGGCATTCAGAAAGAATGAGGTTTGCAGTTTGGACTTTGTCAGCATAGAATCATAGGATCGTTTTGGTTGGAAAAGATCATTAAGATGATGAAGTCCAATCATTAACCCAGCACTGCCAACCCCACCATTAAACTATATCCCCTTGTACATGTCTTCTAAAGACCTCCAGGGATGGTGACTCCACCACCTGTGTGGAGAGCCAGTTTCACTGCTTTACAACCCTTTCAGTGAAGAAGTTTTTTGCTAACATCCAACCTAAGCCTCCCATGGAGCAACTTGAGGCCATTTCCTCTTGTCCTATCACTTGTCACTTTGGACAAGAGACCTCCTTTGAGGTAGTTGTAGAGAGAAATATGATCTCTTTCCAGCCTTCTTTTCCCCAGGCTAAACAACCCCAATTCCTTCAGCCACTCCTCATAAGACTTGTTCTCCAGACCCTTCACTAGCTTTGTTGCTCTTCTTTGGACACACTCCAGCACTGTAATGTCTCCTTGTAGTGAGAAGTCCAAAACTGAACACAGTATTCAAGGTGCATAATGGAGCTCACATCGTTTTGTATACTCTGAAATCTCTGATACTCACAGAATTGAAGGAAATGAAAGATGGGAAATATCAGTGATGATGCATGCTAGCAGTTCTTACATAATCCAAGCCCTTAGCTGGTACTTGAAACTACTCCTACCAACTTCAAAACCAATGAGCTTTCTTTCAGCCTCCCTGACTCATTTGGCTCTTTTACTACATGCACACTGGATCCATCTGTTTCTTCCGGTGTCACTGCCCACAAGTGAAAGGAGAGAGAGAAAAAATAACCTGTGCCTTAAATTCCCTCACCAACTATGACCCTGAAGTCTCTTTTGAACGCTCTTGGACTACAGTTTGCAGCTCTGTCTCCACCCATATGGAAGATCAGTAACACAAGTAATAGTCTTAGAGCTGTACCACGCTAGGAAGTTTTCTAATGATGTCCTTTAACCTGAGCCCCAGGGAGGCGGCAGATGAGAAGGGTCTGCCAGGCATATTGCACCCTCTGTTCCCCTCAGAACAGAGTCACCTACAGCTATAAACCTTGTTTTCTTCCTTGTGGAGGTGGTTGTGATACTAGGGGTAGGCCTTTCTGACCTTGGAGACACCTCTAGTGTAGATGCACCATCACTCACATCCTCCATTGACTGGCATTTCACGTCCAGAGCCTCATACCTGTTGTACAGAGGAACCTGAAGGTCACGCCGCACACAGGATCATGAGGATAGTCACTACTGCCACTCGGTACCACCGAAAAGCTCTGGCTCTTCCTGCAGCCGCAGACCCGCATGTTTTCTCGGGAGCACCCTCTGGCTCGCACAGCCACCTTGGTGAACGTAGAGAGCACGGCTTTCCGCGGGGCGGGGATCACGGCCGAGCCCCTTCTCAGCGGGTGAGGCACCAGCTGAACTCACCTCTGCAGCCAGCGGAGCTCCTGGCTCCGTTCCCGCCCACCCTGCGCGCGGCGCGCCCCAGTAGCTCCTTTTATAGGCGTGGCCACCGTTGTCCTGGCAACGCCCACACCTGTCCGTCAACCCCTCCCGCTGCTGTTGCCCTGGCAACGCCCACACCTGTCCGTCAGCCTCTCCCGCCAGAGCCGGCGGGTCTCGCCGCGCCAAAGGAAAATCTCGGGAAAATCCTTGTATGCCGAGATCCCCAGTTCTCCTCGGCGACTGGCCGAGCTTCATACTGAAGATACATTCTATACTTCAGCTAGGTATACATTATCAAATATGTTTACTTTCAGAGCAGAATTGACTTTTGCATGCTCATTAGCATTGTTTTTTATTGTATTACTAACCTTTGCGTGTCTTACTAATCTTGGTGCTTCTTCAGCATCTTACATTAAGGACATAAACCACACATTACGGGTGTAAAATGAGGCATATAGGAGAAGAAAGAACAAACATTTAACTCATAGAGTAGTCCCTCACTTCGTGCAAAGTACCTTAAGTCAGCAAGAGCAAATTCAACAATTGCTCGTAATGAGGGAAATGCTGTAGCAAAGCATGGAATGAAAGCCGTATTTCTTACCTTCCATGTAGGCTGTTAACAAGGTTGCAGTAACTTACATCTAGTGTAATTAAATCTTGTTATCTCATGCAATTTCAACTCAGCAAGGTATCCAGCTATTCACAGCTTATTTGCACCTTTTCAGGAAGGAAAATAGCATTTCAGATATATAAACAGACACAATGACCTACACAGATGTCATCTGCAAGGTTGTGACTGAATCTCAGTCTCGGAAGTGTAGGCATCCCATAGCGGGGATTGCTGCTTCATAGAAATCCATGCGTTTCACATGTAACTGGCTTCCACTTTTGCTTGGCTGTCCCTTTATTGCTATTCCTTGTGGTATGGAATTGCTGTGCATTAAAAGAATAAATAAGGTGGGCACCATCATATATCTTCTTTGTTTGGTAGTCAGTTCCCTTAAAACATTTCACTGGGGTGCCGTCACTTTATGCTACCTAGAGATTAAGCATTCACCTACTTAATGTAATACTGTTTCATTAGGGATCCACACCAGTAGAAAGGGATGCAGTAAGAAATGTTTCCTGTAAGAATAGAGTATGTACTCTGAACATAGACAGTACACCATTCTATAAAGAACTCTATCTCCATATGAAGAAGATGAGATGTAATAATTTGTACTAATGAAGTGTAAAACTAAGAAGAACTGACTTCTCAAACTCCCACAAAAAAGGACTCAATCTTGCTTGCTAGCCCCTACATGGAGCAACATGTCTTGTGATTGACCTAGGATGTATCATTCAATGGCATACTTTATCTTGTCTGAACAACTTTAAGAGATGGAGAATAAACTATTTTTAAAAGGTTTGGCTAACCTACACCCGCTTTTGGGAGAGTCTCACTTGGCAAGTACAGAGGAAGAAGTTCTTACCTTGTGTTCCTTAATAACCAGTTAATCTCAGTTGATTTGTACATTCAGTAAGACTAAGTCTGGACACTTCCCAGAAGTTTATTCTGAGACATAAACCGCAAAAGCTCTGGCAATTATCTGACTCTAGCAAACAAACACTGGTATATACAAGCTCATTGTTCTCCACACCCTCTCTGATTCCTAGCCCTGCTGGCAATCCTTTCTTCTCTCTTCATTGCTATTAGAACACGTCTTATGCCTCAAACATTAACTTTCATGTGTTTCTTCCTCTGGTGTTTTCTTCCTTTCTCCCTTTCCAGACTTTGTTCGCTTAAGTCTTTCCTGATACACGCACCCTTTAAAACAACTGCTTCCTTCACACTGCTTTACCAGCCTGTTCCTGAGGCCTCAAAAGTCTACCCTCTCCACCACCTTATTTATAAATTTCCTTTCTCCAATACATTATCTGCTACTCCAACTCTAACCTCTTTCCCAGAAAGTACTCAAGAAAGAAATCTCCTTGCTTTTAAAAATTCAGATCATGTTCTTTTTATCCCTCTTTGGGTTTCATTCTGGCTGGACATGAAAACAATTCTTCTGCAAGTGTTTAATAATCTGTCTTTCTACTTAGATTAGCTTTCAACATGATGGACAGTTCCATTCTATAAAATTGCTCTTCAGCAGTGCTATCATCTCTGCTTCTTTCCAGAATAATTTCTCTTCCTTACTCTTTCCCAGTGTCTCTCCCACCCTCTGTCTGTTTTCCTCCATTTACACACTAAATCTTTCATTGATTCAAGTCCCCATGGCCTTAGCAGTGTTTCTTACTATTTACTACCAAATGATTTACCTGTTCTCTTTCTCATTCCTTTACATTTATACCACTGAATGTAATAAAATGCTGAGAAGATCATAATGCTACCCGTGATCAGGTTTGGAACCGTAGTCCTTTGCTACCCACATCTCCTTTTATCTGGATGACTTGATGAGTCATATTGGTCAGGGTAGCAAGAATTTTAGATACCTACCCAGCTTAAAAGCATTGGCTTTCTCCAGCTACTCAAACCCAGGGTTCAGTAGTCTTTAGTCCTTTTTTTCTCCAGGGCAATCACTGTGAAACTTTTAATGTGTTTTTGGCATCCCTCCACAAGGCTTTGCATTAAGCAGCAGACAAACATTCTTCTCCAAAGCAGCATGAAAATTTTCCAGCTACTCACATGATTTTAATTGACAGATTTCCATAGCTTACAAGGATCTTCATTAAACTTTTCTGGTCTTCTGCTGTCTATATAAAGCAGGCATTATCCACTTCATTACTATTCTTTGACTGCCTGTTCTCCATCCTCTGGGTATCTCTAATTACTTTCCTGTCTATTCTGTCCATCTAACTTTGTGGTATTAGCTTCATTTCATTTAAACAGTTGTCTGGAAGACATTTATGGGCACCTGGACAAGAAGATGTCCACACTCCCCACTGCTCTCCGTGACATGTTCTACAGGTTTCTTCACTTCCATCACAACTTCGATGTCAAGGTTGATTCTAAAGTTTTCTCCTCCTGCTGTAAATCTGCCATGGTCATATAATCTCAGTACTACCCATTGGTTTCTGGTAACATTCTCTTTGATAACTTTGTGTCCTCTCATCCAAACTACTGAGATTCCTTCTCCTGGCTTCATCAAATCCCCACTCCACACTGCTGTCTATGGTTCTTCCATTACACAAATTTCTCTTCAGAAGTTTTAATTCCTTTTTTGCTCATCTTGGAATCCAGTCTAGAATTCAAAGGAAATCAGTTTAGAAACTGTCTTAGCAATATTTCTTTTCCACTGGAAAAAGGACAATGAATAAAAATCAATTTCTCACTGCAATAAATTAGTGC
Organism: Baryphthengus martii; assembly: GCA_013396935.1. Classification (NCBI taxonomy): domain Eukaryota; kingdom Metazoa; phylum Chordata; class Aves; order Coraciiformes; family Momotidae; genus Baryphthengus; species Baryphthengus martii. The sequence continues at coordinate 160,410 of VWZK01010299.1, read as the reverse complement.
CACACGAAACTTCTATCAAGAAAAGGTCTTGCAGGCCTGGAATGGAATTTCTCTTTGAAACTAGCTGCAAAGAGGACCCCAGTGTGGCCAGTTATTCACTAGAAAAACCTGTTCAATCCCCTGCATTTTCTGATTTTTTTTAAACTTCAAGATTTGATGTATGCATAAAAGATATTCTGTACCCATCCAGATGAATTAACTTTTTTTTTTTTTTCTTAATTTTTGTGAATATTCCTTTGAATTTGCTCTATTCAATTTAGCAGATCAGTGGTCTCCCTTTTCTTCTGATAGCAACCGTCAGCAGTCATGCAAATGTATTGTGCTACTGAATGGCTTTCTGAATTTCTCTGCCCACTCATTTTTCACCTCAGCTCAGATCTTACTGAAATACCTTTCTTGCCTTCTGCTTATAGTTCTGTCTTTCTCAGTACCTTATTTCTTAACTCAGTGAAGAGATTCACTGTTTTTGTGTGACAGATGCAGGCCTAAATATAGGTTGATTGTATTTCCCTTCAGCAGGGCAATATTTCTATTAGAATAGCAATGAGCACGCTAAGACAAATTTGGGTCTTTTCTCTACCTCACTGTAAACAGACTTTCACTACAGTAAATACAAATTCCACTGCATGCAGGCTGTAGAAAAACACACAACACGAATGAGTACTTCTAACTTTCAGGGAGATTCCAGCAGGGTTCTGGCTTTGGCAAGTGAAAGATTTCAGGCAGTACATCTTATTACATGGGTGGTCAAGTTATTGAACTTTATTGACAAAGGGCTGGATTTTCCAGCAAGACGGAGCTTCATTAAAATTCTGCAGAGACTGAAAATTCAATAATCTCTCTCACAAAGCACTGCATGAGTAGGGCTGATTAGGCAATTTCTCTCTCATTCCATTTCTTTTGCTAAAAGCGTTGTTACTTCTTGTTGGTACAAAAAGACAATCATTAAATGAGCATTCGCTATAGTTGATTAAGCAGAAAGTTTTAAAGGTGCATTGGCTCCCTTTCTCAAGGCTTAATTGAGGCCTTTAAAAAGTGGCAATAACAACAACAACAGCACTCTATCATTCTAGGTTGAATTTTTAAAAATTTGGAACTGATGAATCCATTTGTGGCTCTTTTCTTTCTTTCTTTCTTTTTTTTTTCTTTTAAACTCTCTGTATTCATAGCTACTTGTACTTTTGCAGCCAGGTCTGCCTGCTGCAGGAAACAGTGTGTCAATTACTTTCTATTTAATTTCTTTCCCTGCAGATCATAATTTATTTGCTCTCATGGGGTTTCAGATTAAGCGACTCCATAAGAATAGAACTGCAGGATCAGACTGGAGATCCACCTAGCTGATTACCTCTTTTCTAGCAGTGGATGTAAGTAAGTGGGTAGAGGAGCAGCACAACAAGCTTACTGTTACACTTCCCCTGGGAAAGCTATGAGCTTCCACAATCCATAGCTTAGGGACTTCTCGACACAGAGGTTGTATCCTTGTCTTTAGCAACTATTAGTGGATTTTTTTCTTCCGTGACTTTGTTTATTCGAGGCCGTGTTCCCATCCTCATCATCCCACCCCGTTGTACAACACGATGGTACCCTGCTGCTTGCAGGACCATTTTCCAGTCAGCAAAGCCAGTTTAGAGAATAGAAGACCCTACAAATCTGTTCTTACGGGTTTGATCACAGTATTTGCAGGAGCAATTTCATCCTATTTTTTTCTTTTTTTGTGAATTGAGAAGAGAGGTTCTTAGGACTTCTTTTATTTAAAGCAAGATGAAAAAGGCCCAAATTCTACAAGATGGACCCCTCGAAAAAGAATGATTGGATTTGTATTCCTGACTATTCTTCTTATCCTCTCACTCTGCTTTTGATCAGTCCTGTATCAGTGCTTGTTCATTTTTCTAAGGCAGTTCAGCTACCTTAACAGCTGACCATAACAAATGTTAGTATGTGTTTGCTCAGTAGCCTTAGTTATCTAATCTGGTCTGCACCCTAGAACTCTTTGGTCTTCAAAAATAAGGCAAGGAAGCTGCTGCTGTTATTCAATATCTCTGCTATGATGTTCTTGGAATACAAATCAATTCACAAATACCCTACGAGGGGAAAAAAAGAGTCAACTACCACAATCCTGATTTCAGTTATATTCATTCTTTGCTCAGCTGAACTCCCATTAACCTTAATGAAATTTTGCCTAAGTTAGCACTGAGAAAAAAACAAAATAAAAAGTCTTCTAAACACGGTTCAGTATCGGTGCAGATGCATAAAACTGTGCATTGAAATATGAGCACAAAATCCAGATACTGCATTGTGTCTTACCCTTTGGCCACTGTGCTGATTCTGAGGAAATATTTGATATTTGTCCTGATATTTTTTTTCAATTAAGGGCACCCAAAAAATTTTTGAAAGCTCAGTCTAGTGAAAGACATAGGCTGGGAGTAAGATGCCTAGCCTGAGACATCTGGATACAAGATGATCAGATAAGAAGCACCAGGTGGCAGTGGGACCTAGCAACATGCCAGCAGAGGCTGAACAGGGGTGGGAGACCTGTCCTGTGGAAGGAAGCAGTAAAGCAGAAAGGCTCAGTTGATCTTTCCACACTTAATTCCTGAAGATACCATTCTCCAGATTAAACTTTTGGACACAGTTATCTTCAAACCTGAATGCAACACACATATACTGAGATTTTTCACCAAACCTACCATTCTCAGAAGATTCTACATTCTGCAGTCTGGAGAACCAAGTCATCAAGAAGTAACATATTTTCTAATGAATTGGAAGATTCTACAGTGCAGGACTAGATAGCTATCTTTCCATGGCTATCAAAGACATTACTTCACAAAACACTATTCGTCATAACTGCTATATCTCGAAGCTCTTCTACTGGTTTCTTCTATTTTGCTGTTTCTCTGAAGAGATTGTTGCAAGAGAAAATTGCTGGCAGTGCTCATTTGCCTGCACGAGGGGGCAGGAGAAGCTCACAGTTTCCAGCAGCAAAGGCTGCCTGTGACAAGAGAAGCAACCGACAAAAGGGACTTTTGCACGGCTGGTCCCTCTGGTTCTTTATACTTCTCTCCCTGAAGACAGCTCTTGCTGCAAGGCTTTTTTTTTTTAATAGAGACTGGAAAATAAATATGACTTGCACTAAGACTTATGTCAACAAAGGTCTGCAGATTTGACTCAAATGTACACAAGCAGCACAAATTGTTAGTAGGAAAAGGCCATTTTTGCATAGTCATTTCCGTTCCTGTAATTACACTTTGAAATAAATACCAGTAAGAACCAGTAAAAGACAAATCAGGACATTCCCTTTCCTTATGTCTTTTCTGTGACCATAATTAAGGTATCGTGCTTTAAAATCAGGAAACATAAACACCGTGGCCTGGGAGATGTGAGGAATAGGATTGCAGAAGAAATCAGTAGGATGCCACTTCACAATTGCAAAGTAGTCCAGCAGAGTGGAGCAGAGCCTGAGTGAGCCAAGCCATGATCCCATGTAAATCGACATCATTCTCTTGATGCAGTAATACACAATTTACACCTAATAAAGAGAGGCTCACATTCTTCTGTGGGGAAAAAAAAAAAGTGCTGAGAAGAAAAACGTCTTGTTCATATGTTTACCAAATCCAACTATTTGCAACAGCAATAACCACTAACATTTTTTTTGGAGCACTACCCTTCAGTCTTCTCATCTCCCATACAGTTGGTTTTTTTTTAAAATAAGTGTATGCACAGCAACCATGAGAATGACTGATAGGTCTGAAGCTGAAATCAGCTACTTTTTCTGGAAAACAAATAATTTAGCCCTGGAATACTTTCAGAAGGCAGAAGGCTATTGTTTTCCTATAAAGAGAGGAAAATAGGATCTCTTGAGGGCAAAGTGACTTGACATGGGCTCTGTAAGAAGACAGAGTAAAAGAGTAGCTCCTTGTTTCTCCATATCTACTCAGGATCCATTAAAAGTGCTGCACTAACCACCTTCCTTCATCTGCTCAGTAATCATAGAATCATAAAATTATAGAATCATAGTTTTGGATTGGAGGGAACCTTTAAAGATCATCTAGTCCTACTCCCATGCAATAACTAGGGCAGGTTGCTCAGAGCTCCAACCAACCTGACCCGGAATGTTTCCAGGGGCTTCTCTTACCCCTCTGCGCAACCTGGGACACTGTTTCACCACCCTCATTGGAAAATCTTCTTCCTTATATCTACCCTCACTTAGTTTAAAACTGTCACCCCTTGTCCTATTGCAACAGGTCCTGCTAAAAAGACTGTCCCCATCTTTCCTACAGGCACCATTTAAGTACTGAAAGGCTGCAAAAAGACCTTCCTGAAGGCTTCTCTTCCCCAGGCTGAACAACTCCAACACTCTCAGCCTTTCTTCATAGCAAAGGTGTTCAGTCCCTCTGGCCGTTTTTGTAGTCCTGTTCTGGACCCACTCCAACAGATCTCTGTCTTTCTGCTGCACTACCCTAGGAAGGAATGACAGATAGATTACTGAACCCTGAAAATACAGGCGGTGCTACTGCGGCAAGAGGTCTGAGAAATGGTGACCTTGCTTGCAAGTGGATGCACTTGTCATGTTGCTGGTGCAGAGAGAGTCCCTCCCCCTGCCACAGCTGTGAACAGCTGCTGCCCTTTCCATGTACCCATCCCAATGCTTGGCTAACTTGTGAGCTGGCTCAGCTTGCTAAAACAGCTAATAAAATACCAAGCTCACCTTTTGTAAAAAGGGGTAAGATAGCAGTCCAACATGGATGTCCTACAAAAGCTCACTCTGGTGTGCCTAGAAAGCACACCAAGTCCATGTAAATTATACCCTGTCTATACTCGCAAGAAAAGGGTTAACAGTCACAAAAATTCTAGATGGGCTGTGTAGGTGGTCACAACTAGGGTGAGGGGGGGACCATCGGATCTCATCAGCTAATCCTCAAGATAAGAGAACAGTAAATTTCTGCTTTCATTTGTAAAGTTAGGATTGAGAAATGATGAACCAATAACTTACTGTAGTTTGTTTTTTGTTGTTATTTTGTATATAAGACCTAGTTTATTTCTCAAAAGGTATGCTAGCTTTGTGAATTATCATGTAGCACCCTTCTCTGCACAGGATCAGAATAAAACAAGTATCTCAACAATGTGTGTCAACTGTTTTTTGCACACTGTGTAAAGAACCCAGATTTGGGTCAACAACTCTATTGACAACGCTGTTACAGCCTTTCAGCTCAGGAGATCCATGAAGAAAACATGAAGTGTGATGCTACCACAGACACCGGGTCAGACATGCTACAGCAGCAGAAGGGAATTCAGCTCCAGTCTCCTTTCAACTTTCTGCATTCACAGTAATAACTCAGGCAGAAGTTTGTTTTCTAGTACTTAGTCCTGGGACTGCTGGTCCTCTTCAACTACTTTCTCTCCATCAGTGGGCTTATTTCTGCCAGTGACTATCTCCACATCAATCCTGCCAGCTATTTCCTACTTCACGGACACCCCTTTCTTTCATTCCTCTGCCAAGTGAGTGTGTGCTTTGTTTCAGCTCCTATAACAGGCCCATAAGCTGACTGAAAACTAAGAATGTGTTTTAAGTACCTTGCTAAATCAGACTTCACTGAGTGACACTGCCTGTAAGGGATAAAACAATAAAAAGATCCAGCTGTTGGCACTGAGGAAGCCTTCTTCATACTGGGTGGCCAAGGCCACATTTTCAAAGCAGGGAGATGAAGGCTATAATTGAGGCTTCCCATGTGTGTTCAAATCAGGGCCTTACACAAAACCTGTTAGAAGCAATGAGAAGTTCTGCACTGACATGAGAACATTTTGGATAAGACTGTTACATAGCAACCATTGTGGATAAGGCCACCACAGATTGGCACCCAGACACTGGAGGCAGATTGCAGATAAAATGAAGCAACTTGGTCTAAACAGAGGAATAGTTCTGTCCCTTATTCCTGTCTAATCTTTAACATAGCCCGCAAAAAAATCTCAGGTTTGTGTGCTGCATCTTCGGTACATCATTAGTGCTTGACTTAGAGGTCTCTGCCTATGCTACCAATTCAACCAAGCAAAAGAATGTGTTTGCATAGTGCAGAAATTAGTCATTGCTAAGTTCATTGTTTTTATTATTTAAGTGAAGGATTGTATTGTAGCTGCATTTCCCTACAGTGCAAGTTATAACCAATGGCAACTGTAAGACAAAATTGCTTACTGCTGAGGCAGAGGTGAAACAGCAATAGTTAAACGCTTCCCTTCTGTGATGGTATTAGCATGTCTGCTAGGAAATATGTGCTTCAAAATGCCAGGGAAAGTGATTTATCTGTGACAGAAGCTGTTTTAAGAAGAGAGAAAACGAAAACCACAACCACACTAAAATAAAGCCTCTTTTAATGAGCTTCGGATGCCTTCTGGAAAATTGAGAGGAGCTTTTAGTGCACAAATGGTTCTTCTGGTATATCATTATATTTTCTGGTGGAGGTTTTTTGCTGGTTTGTTGTGTTTTGGGGTTTTTTTGGTTGGTTGGTCTTTTTTCTTCCTTTTTTTCCTTTTTTTTTTTTTTTTTTATTACCAAGTATATACTCTTTTATTTAACTGAAAACAGGACCTTTGTTGTTAGAAACAGAAAGCAGGCAGGACCAACTTGCTCCAGTCATCAGAAGAGCCAGTGTGAGAGGTGTTTACCTGAACCTAACTTAAATTCCTGAGGATACCCACCAGTATTTCCTGGAGGATGGTTTGGTAATCAATTTAGCTTTGTGTTGCTGACTATGACTCATTGGAAATAATAATGATCAAGTGTCTGTCTGTATCACCCCTCAGATGAAAGTGAGAAGAGTGAAGGACATGGAAAAGAAATCTAATATACTTCTGCAGTACCTGCTTCTGGGCACACAAAAAGGCCTGTAACACACTTGGAACAAAACAATACCTCTTGAGGGTGTGATGGTTTTTGGTGTATTTGACTGTTGCAACCTAGCTGTATGCCAGTGTACTGCTCTCCTCTTGAATTCTCTTTTTTCATATTGCCTGCTCAGAAGAACAGACATAACTAGGCCATTTTATGTCGTATGTTATCTGCGCCTTAAACTGTCTTTTTTTAGACCACTAGAGCCATCGCTATGGTCCTACTAGTGCTACATAAGTTGACAAACCAGCACTCTTATCCTTCACTCTAACACTCAAAGTGGGAACCGGTCATTGAAGAAGTAATCTTGAATTTGTTAGCTATTGGTATGCCAGCATCTCATAGCTTCCCATACATATTTTTGCATGAAGTTGTATGGATGCATGACTACTGCCTTCAAAATGAGTGGAATAAGTAAATAATTGTAAACTACGAACAGTCTAGTGTTTCAAGGTGCAACTATTGTCCTACTCGATCATATTGTATTCCTACTTGCTTTCCAGTGAATCTGTGCACATTGTGCACATTGATCCAGCCTCAAAAAATGCTGGAAGATTTCCCATATGAGAATTATTTATGACATCATTGCAGGCAGAAGGTCTATACTCATCTTTAACTCTTCCAGAATGAGTAATCTAACCATGAAACAAAGGTGGTTGTTTCTCCTTCAAACAAGTTTCATGAGAAAACAGAGGCATTTACCCAAAAACACAGGCCAGGCACTTACTTGCCAAAAGCAGTTTCAGAAGCTGAATCTCTGTTTCAGAAACGCCACCTCTGAGATCATTCTCTAAATCCAGGCAATACAGAGAGCATAAGGTTCTCTGGTCTCATCGCTGTTGCCAGTTGGCTGGATTAGACTTTCTCTCATCCTCTCCATTTGGTATGCCTGCTATTCTCAGACACCTAAATTCATTACATAATGATAGGAAGTCAGCCCTGTGTAGTCCTGTGCTGTAAAGAAGCTTTTTTTAGCGGGGAGTGGGGTAGAGAATGGCATGTAGGAATTGCTGTACTGAATATCACAGTGCCTAAATCCCGGTCTGGATCTGGTCCTGAGAAAACAAGACCTTGGATTCCCTTCTCAAAGAGAAGTTTGCCATGCTTGATGAGACTATAGAGTTTGATATTTTCTGAACTCTGGCTGATCGTTACCATGCAGGCTGTATGACAAACATTTATTCTTTATTTTCCTCAAGTCCAGCTGCCCAGTTACACTTCAAATTTCCCTTTGCTCATTCTCTCTGCTTATTCCATGCAGTGGGTTTCCAGGGTAGAAGTGAGCAGGCAGCTCTGCTGCCATCTGCTGCACAAACACCAGAGAGGATAGAAAGAGGAGTCATAAAATCCAAGTGAAGAGGAACATCTTATTCACCTATTTCACCTATGCAAAGGGTATGTCATCAGCTTTTCTTTTTTTTTTTTCCTCCTTAAGAAAAGGCTCTTCAATCATCAACTGCCTCAGCAGAAACACGTGAAAGCATTTTGTCTGGCAGAAGAGGCATTCACAGGCTGCATGCAGGGTTGGGTTTAAGTTTATTTTATTCCTTCAGCTTGTGGCTGTCAAGTCAAACTAATTTGTGGTGGGGGTCTCAGAGGGAGCAGAGTCAATGCTCCCTTTGCCCATTTACAAACTTCATCTTACTCTTAGCAAGATGCCCTGTAGTGCTTCTTCACCAAAGACAGTTTTGTTCATGTCTCACCTATCCTTAATATCTTGTCTTGAAAGCATGCTCAGCCACCTGGAGGACCTATTCCACACAGGTTTTTAGACTACACATTAAGCCAGCAACTCATGTAATTGAAACCCTCTGTAATTAAATGCTCTGTCTTTCTCTGAGCTGTGTCAGTGACAGAAGTGTCACTGAGATTCAGATCCTTCATTACCTGCTACCTTCTGCACACGTTCTCTAAGGCCAATCTGTATCCATTCTCCTGTCAGCAGTCCCAAGACAATTCCTCTCTTCAGGAGAGAGGTTTCAAGCTGTCATTTTGACCCACTACATGCTCAGGCTTCGGCCTTCATTTCTAATTTGATTACTGGCAAGATCCTCTGTAAAAGGGTAGAAAAGAAAGAACAGGCTCACAGATGAGACTGGAATAACTGGTTATTCAATATCTGCCCCCATCTTTGTCTCCCTCTTCCATTTCTTTCTGTCTTACTACTTTCTTTTTGTCACAAAGAATTTGCCCAGCAAGGAAAGAGGGCATTTGACAGATGGAAGCCTGGCTTATATTCTCGTCTTCTCTTCTAGGTGCTAACACACTCTGACTATTAATACATAACAGTGAAAAAAGTCTGAAGTTTCACAAGCTCGTCTCACCAAGGACTGAAGAAGAAAGCTAGTAGCTAAGTCATTAACTCTCCTTGGCTTTTCCTAAACTCTTCCTGGCATCCATGAGAAAGAGCCAATAAAAGGCATTGAGAGAATAAAAATTCTGGTCATAATTACAATGCAGGTGCCTAGTCTGTCACATGAGAGTCCAAGACAAAGTCTAAATGATTTGAACTCACTCTGGGAAAAATGAAACCTGAGTTTGCAAATTAACTGCAAAACCTCTACTACAAAATTAACTAGAGAAACAGTGGACAGTGGTAAGAAATAGCAGCTGAAGAGTAAATTCAAAGAAAAATGGACATCTTGCTCCCCTCTGAGTTGCTTTTCCTTTTGTTTTAGAGCTTCTGTGAGTCAACCATCTGCCTGCGTCAGTTAATGATTATTCAACAGCTTATCCTTCCAGCTGCCATGATCTCTCAGGCCTAGAATCATTTTTTGTCTGTTGTTGGCCAGCTGATCCCCAGAAGTGTGAAAGTCATAGATTCTAATCACATGCAACTTCAAACTGCCTGGGCAGGATACCACCTCACTGACCTGCCAGTGCTTTTCTCATCCATACTGCATGCTAGGAATTGGAGAGAGGCAAGGGACCACAGTGCCGTAAAGCGCACAGGGAACAGTAATAAAGGGTGCTGCTTTCCGTCCAGAAGGCACATGTGTGTCAGTGGTGGATCTAGTGATCCATACCTACCCAGCAACAAATCTTCTCTGCTACTGCAAGTAGCTGAATTTCCAAAGAGGGCTTTTATAAAGGCAAAAGATGAGAAGGAAATTGCTTCTGCGCAAGGTTGTTGTGCACCATTGCTAGCTGCAAAGATGCATAGCAACTGCTAAATCCATGCAAGGCCTGATGCACCAGTCGCATCTGCACACTGATCTTGGCCCAGTGCCCAACTTCTGAAGTGTGTGGGTGCCAACTCTGCACCCACACTGCTCATTGTCCACAGCATCACCCCTACAAGCTCTAGCAGGAGAGTTGCAAGAAGTTTACATTACAGGTGTGTTAATATTCTTCTTACATAAAGAAAGCCACAGGGACTTGGGGCTAGATATTTGTGTATTTACACTCTGGTTCATCAACTTCAGTACTTAATTGCTTTTCCTAAATTAAAGCAGAGAAGAGAGACAAGTTCAGCTAATGAATAAACTGTTCCCATTGTTAATTAATCAACAGCAGAATAATGATTCAGGATCAGAGGTCCTCTGTTCTAGCCTGGCTCAAAAGGAGATCAGCTCACCTCCTCCCAAACACTTGAGAAAGCCTGCATTCAGAGGTTGCCTAGCAAGTTAGCCAACGCAGGCTGCGATACAGAGTGTGCCGCCACAAACGTCGTCCTGACGCATTCCCACTCCGGCTTCCTCGTCACCAGCTCTGGGGATGTGACACTGCAAACAAGGAGCATCTCCCAGGTAATCAAGGGCCTTAAGCAGTTAGGACTAAATTTTGGCCCAGTGTCCTGGCATGGCACTCAGATCCCAGAAAGCTGGTATGTAGTGCTCCTGGTGTGACATGCTTAATAAGCAAGCCATCACCACCCTTCCCCCCAACTAGTTCCACTCTCAAATGGTCTCAAGGTTTAGCTTCATTTGTTAGAGCCATTAGTGTAGCCCGGGTACTAAGTGCTAGACACATTCCGGCATTCTCTTTGAAGCTGTTGCATTGTGATTATTTTCTAGCAAGAATTAGCTGGAAACCTTTTCCAAATCAAATCTTATCAGACCTGGAACTATCTGGATAATAAGCAGTGCAGAGCAGCCAAGTCAAATTGCCAGGCCAGAGAGAAAAGCATGTCACTGGTAAGAAGGAACAGCGCACCTTCATCACAGGCCAATTAAAATGGCATCTGCTGTAGGTCAGCCAAATGCTCCCATTTCCCTGCCATGAGTTCACCTGTGGTGGCACAGGCAGGAGGGCTGGCTTTCCACATGGTCAGAACATTGTGCTTTGTTTGAGTACTCTGCAGTCCATTGACCTGGGATTTTACAACGAACTCTGAGCACATTTATCCAGAACACTGGGAAACTGAGGGTTGGAGGGCTGTTCCAGGAGCTGAACTGACTGAAGTGGATGTCCTCATCGTTTATAGCTTAATCAGTTTAATCATCGTGACACCAGGACATTACAAAAATATCCCTGGCTTCCAGGCTGATCGATGGTTTTATGAGGTTTTTGTACTTTGACCTTTCAATACCCAGATGACTGTGTAATGTGCCCTGATCAAAGAAAATGGCATTTTATCACAAAAAAAATCCCAAACAACAAACCAAACCAAAATAAAAAACCCAAGCACTTTTGGCGTAGTATTACTACACACCACAGAGAATAGTTAAACTAAAGAAAGGAAGGTCATAACGAGTGTGCTAATGTGAGGATAAAAGGAATGAATACAAAGTCAAAGAAAAACAGGAAATCAAATTTCCAGGGAGATTTGCAAGGCTGTGGATATTTTGAGTGATAGTGCTGAACCACCCGCAGAAGAAAGGTGCTCCTTCCCATAGGCTACAACAGAAGGGGATGATGGTTCAAGTTTAGGTGCTATGAATAACGGTGTGAGAGGAAACATGGAAATTTGAGGGACAGAGGGGAACAAAATTCCCTTATTAAAGGGAAAGAGGAGTGAGGGCAAACTTGACAGGTACCAAGTCAGTGGATGCTAAAGAAATTAGGATCAGGGGTGATACGAGGAGGCAAATTAATTTTGAAAGCCCGTGTTTTGGGGATGACCAGAGGTGTACAGTGACAGAGTTAAAGGCCTGGGACACAAGTGGACTAGACAGTAGTTTCTAAAGTAGCAACAGCAGGAAGTTTATGTGGGAAATAAGTAGCAGACAACCTCTTCAGAAACAAATATCCTGTTTTCCTACAAACTTTCCTAGTAAAGAAAGAACCCAAATAAATCCCATATAACAAAGTCATCAGATTATTTTTTTATTTCTTAAGCAAACAAAATGCTCTTTCAAGTTCTGTGAGAGGCATTAGTGGATTTTAAAATAAGAAAAATTAACACCACATTTCCCACAACTGAGCTTGCAGACCACAAGGGTTTTACTGCCCACTCGGGTTTCCTTTGTTTTGTTAGCTATGCTCCACATCAGAAACAATGAAATACTTTTTTTTTAAGAAACATCTTTCAAATTGAGATGTAAACCACTCCTCCTGTATGTGAGTGTGGATGTGTGGGAGTGTGGGAGCAAGTTTCTTTGTGAGAGAGAGGAAGAGTGGATACATGTGTGGTAAGGGAAAAAAAATACGAGCTAAGAAGAAAGAAAATCCAGTCTAGGGTGGAATTGAGCAGTGAAAAACGAGTTGTGAAATGGGATTATAACAAGATGAAGTTATTTTTGTGATTTTAGGCCAATTGGGGAAGTGGGAAACCTAGAAATTCTCTCAGTTAATAGCAAGGCAATTCAGAATTCATTAAATACTCTTGGTTGCTTGGCTGTTTGTTTTAAATCTCCCAGCAACAAGGGGAAGATTTACAAAAGCTATAGGAGGAAAATGTTCCATGGGATTTTATTTATTTTGGGAAAAAAAAAAAGAGAGAGAGGAAAAAAAACATTTAACCATATGAATTAAAGCTCTCTCTGTGCTGGGCTTCTTTTCACAAGCTCTGCCCAAGTTGTAAGTTTCTATATTGTAACAGCTGGGCTGCATTTTTTCACTATTCTATCTTAAGCAAAAAAACAGGCATCTTAGTGGGACCTGGTGCAGATTACAACAGCTCAGGGCAAGCAATCAACTGCTGCTGGGTCAGAAAGAAAAGATCCACTGCTGTGAAATGGCAGGAATTGTTCCCCTCTCTCAGCTAAAGTAGTGCTGTGTACTGATTCCTTCTGGCAGTTTCTGTACTACAAGGTTTTCTTTTACAATCATATTTACTTTTCCAGCAGTGATTTAGGCAGTTACTTAAAATCCTGCAGCTAAATAAAATATTTAATTTTCATCTAGTGTCCATGAAAGATAGCAGCTCAGCAGGTACTCAGCATGAATAAATTGAGATTTGGATTACTGCAAATACTTCTGTGTTCTTCAGATAGCCATAGATACGGTCTATCCCGACAATGATAAAAGTTAGAGGAACATTCTTTCCAAGATCCATTTTGTCCTTGCTCCTTTCCCAAGGCTGCCAGTAAAACTAGTGGTTACTTGTGACACACGCACCTGATACCACTGGGGTGAATCCTACTACATGGCATGCAGCAGACATTTGAGGCTGGTATGCACTCACTGCTGGGGCAGCACAGAGCTGAAATATTCACCTACAGGTTAAGCAGTCAGTGTTTCATTTCCAGTCCTGAGAAGCCATTCAATTACTCACCGTGTAATTGCTTGGTAGTCAGTAAATAAAATTCACATGATCACAAAAGTACCACTTTGCTAGGAAAAGGAGGAATCGGATAAATAGAAAATTAGGGGGTTCTTTTCCAGTAGAGAAAAATATTGGTTTCAAAGCTTGTATCCATATTTCTTCTCAAGTTCAGAGATGTTTGTCTGGATTCATTTCTGGTTTTGAGCTGCAAAATGACTTACCATCTAAAAAAAGCCTCACATTTGGGCAATGTGTCTCAAGTCCTTTTCAACTAATTCAGCCTGCAGCTTCCAGAAGCTGGGCCACCTAGGATTTGCTCCATGTGCTGTTAGCAACTGGCAGTATGTAAGGGAATAGAAGTATTATATGAAATCCTGGTAACAGCTGAATCCTGTCTGCCAGCTTTAATAAGTCTAACAAATCTGTTGGCAATCCAAAGCTGGAAAGGACCCAGATTTACCTTCTGCCCTGTGTTTGAAGCCACTATTTGAAGACAACTAAAATAATAATGAAAAAAAAAAATCATCAGATGGCATTATGGTATTGGAGAGAACTTGTGTTGTGTTGCCTCCACTGGATACAACAGAGTGAAGTCAAACCCTCACCACTATAAAAAGTACATCTGGTTTAGTAGACAGAAAAATCATGTGGGATGTTTAGATTTGTAATATAACAACCTAGGAGTGCTTCCTACATGCCAGAAGAAGTGATGCTACTTTCATTCCAGTTCAGCTAGGTTTGGGGATCTGAAAATCTAGTTTAGGTTCAGATAACTGTACTGTTAAGTGGAAACATTGTTTTGGCAGAGAGGGGTGAAAGAAAGGTTTTATAAGGATTTGTTCGCAGGAAATCCCACCTATTTACATGGGAATGTGCTCACAACAATCTGCTACAGACAGACAACTGGCCTCCTGAGCCTGTGTGTAGAACAGGTATATAGGCCATGCAGACCATTTCCCTGCCTCAGCAGTTTTCCCCCAACTTCCTTTTCTGTTGCTGCAGTGAGAAGTGGGGTAAAAGGCAATAGAAAAAGAGGAGACAAACACAGAGTAGTGTAGGCAGATTCTTCAGAAAGATTCTATAGATAGAACCTAGAGATATAGTCACATTTCTGATGTATTTCTAATATAATGTTGAGTGTCCTAAAGAGCAACTATACTTTCAATGCAGCTGACCACACATTAATTCCAGGATTTTTAATTTTTTATTTTTATTTTTTTTTTTATAATCTTCCATCTCCATTATCCTTTGCTTGTATTTATCCTGCCTACCACCCTAAAAATTTCCATTTCCCTGCTGGCTCTCTCCTTGGTATTTATAACAGTCTGAAAAACTATGAGATACATCTTTTTATTTCAGCATTTCCTGCCTTTTTTTCCCCCCCATGAAAACATACAATATTAAACCAATGCTGAGAATCTTCAAAATATGCTATATTTTTATACTATAAAAGTGTGCTGCTCTGCAAGCGAGAGAACACTATGCCATAAGGGAAAGGCAGGAGATGTCTTTGCATGTTCTAACCTGCTATAGCATATTTATCACATATATTCTGGCTGCTAAGAAGCTATCATGTCTCAAACATACCCTACTTCGTCGAGTACCACGGTATTGGAAAGAGACATCCAACGCTCTAGGTTTCTTCTGTTGTACCATTAGTTCAAACCATGCATTGAGATCGATTACTTCACCTCAGAGAAATTTGGCTCTCCAGACTAAACAACCACTAATTGTCTGAGAGCAACTACAGAAATCAAGTACAGAAATCAAGGCTCTTTGCAGGTCTTGAAAACAGCATGTCCACCCTTGAGCTTTCAAGGATGTCTGCGGGGAAATAGTGTGGAAGAACAAGGGGAAGGCATGGGAATTTTTTTTGCAAGGCAATATGATTCTTTAATTGCTCAGGAATTAAGAGGTGAGATGCAATTAATCACTACAACTAATTCACTGTTTAACCTTGACAGAGTCTCCAGGGATTGATTCAGTTCTCAAGTTTTCCTGTGCACATATTGGGAATATTAGCTAACACAAAGCAAGAGTTACACAGGTTTTTTAAGGCCTTTCAGGAGCTCTCTAAAGCCAACAACAAGACTATCTCTCAAGGTATCCTGCTTACACTTATTATGTAATATATAAGCAGTTAACTGTAGTCGCATTACTGAGTCTTCTCATGTGACAAAACTTCCAAACTTAAGCACCTATTGCAAAGAAGTCATACTCCAGATCTGAGAGCCCTTTCCCACCCTCTCATTGTCACTGCACAGCACAACTGTTGCAATAGCCCTGACGATAAATATAGGAAATTTGTGATACCCCTCTGGCCCTGACCATCACACCGCTAAGCTGAAGAATTTTGAAAGCAGTCAGTCTGGAGCATAGAGATAATAAGTAACCATCATCTTTGTTGTGGGATATTTGCATCTTTTTATGTTTGAATGCCAAATGATCTTTTAAAAACTGTTATTTTAGCTCCATTTACTTTGCAGAAGACATCATCAACACTGATAGTACCAACATACTTGAGCCAGAGGCTAGACAAATGCTTCAACCACAGAGTGAAGTGAAAGTATGTTAGGGGACATACATAGGAAGAAAGATCAAAACTCTTACCTTCTCTAAATTTCTTGGTCCCAGCAGCATGTTGACCTGTCTGGAATTAATCTAGCACAAGCAACATACTCTTTCAGACTTTGGAAGAAACCACAAACCTAAAAAAATACCACCAAAACCTAAAACTTAAACCATTACTGCCTCCTTTCCCCTAAAGGAGGTGAGCCTTTGCCACGAGCACATGCCTTGCACTGCATCTAGAACCTTTATGTAAGAAGATATTAAAAGATAAAATCTCTCCTTGTTTGTTTCTGCAGAGGCAGCCCTATAGCCAAACCCTCAGCTACACAGCACTGGAAGCACTAGCATAGCAATCAGAGCCCTTTTGTGTCTGCTGTATTGGGGCAGTGTAAATTTACACCTGCCTCAGGTTTAATTTAGCAATTAGCAATTACTTGGTAAATTAAGGAGTTTCCTCTCAAATAAGGTTATTCTTAAACAAGGGGAAAACTGAGTGCTGGATAAAATGAGCATGTTATTTCTGTCCTTACAGAGTGCCAAACAGAAGAGGGTAGGTTTGTAGAGTTTCAGGGTTTTCGTTTACAAAGATGTCAGTGTCTTCCATTTTCAACTTTGCTAATGCTGCTGTTGGTATTTCGCTGTGTGAATCCACATTCTTTCAAGACTTTTCTTCTGGCTTGAAAAAACATAACTGGTCCAGCCATCAGCAATATTCAATGATCAAGTTTTTTCCTGCTTACATACAAAATTGGCTAGCAATAAAAAGCATGTGTCCGTTACAGCAGCAGTACCTAGGGATGTCTCATTAGTTCAGAGTAATGCATACACATGTCTTTTTACTTACCAAGACCAATGGAATATACTAGTTAATGCAAGCAGATACATTTTATTGCCTAGGTGTAAGCTTCAACTTACCTCTTCAGTAAAACAAACAACAAAAAAATAAACAGAAAAACCCCCGAACCAAAAAAACGCAACACTTTTCTGCCCCGAACAAGGCATTCAATTATCACAGAATCATTGGGGTTGGAAAAGACCTCCAAGATCATCAAGTCCAACCGTCTACCCAACATTATCATGACCACTAAACCATGTCCTGAAGTACCACATCTACATGTTTTTTGAACACTGCCAGAGATATGACTCTCCCTGGGCACCCTGTTCCAATGCCTCACCACTCTCAGTATAGAATTTTTTCCCAATGTCCAATCTAAACCTTCCCTGGTGCAATTTAAGCCCATTACCCCTCATCCTATCACTAGTCACCTGGGAGAAGTGACCAACACCCACCTCATTACAACTTTCTTTCAGGTAGTTGTAGAGAGCAATAAGATCTCCCCTCAGCCTCCTCTTCTCCAGACTAAACAATCCCAGTTCCCTCAGCTGCTCCTCATAAGACATGTTCTCCAGACCCTCCCCCCACCAGCTTTGTTATCCTCCTCTGTATCTGCTCCAGCTCCTCAATGTCTTTCTTACCCTGTGGTGCCCAAAACTACACACAGTACTCAAGGTGCCGTCTCACCAGTGCCAAGTGCAGGGGCATGATCGCTTCCCTACTCCTGTTGGACACACTATTTTTGATACAGGCCAGAGCTTGAAGGGAGGAGCATTCACTGAATAACAACCTTGTGGGAAGGCAGGAATTTAATATGTATATGTCTGATGAGATTTCCACGTGTTCTGGGCTGCAGGTTAGGAGAAATGCAAGATAGGCCTAGCAGTGCATATGTCAGAAAAGGGGCAGGTTCAGATCCTGTTTCCATTCAAAGACAAGCAATCAGCATTAGCCTGTATTAAGGAAGACAAGAAGTCTAAGGAGTTTTCTTTAATGTCTGTCACTTGAAACCCATGGTCTTTTAATACAATTTCCAAATATTTTTGATTGTGACTTAGTGTCTGTTCGATGGAGCAATAAGGAAAGCTCTTAGATTTTGAGTACTCAGAAAGCCCACAAAACTTTAATGGCAGAATCTCAGTCCCATTTACTTCTAGTTCACAAAACTGGCGTGTCAGGCTCTTCTGGGAACCTGCTCATTTATAAGATGAGCTGTATGGGAGCAGAACTGCTTAGAAAAGCATCCCTTTAACATATGAAGGGCATGAGATGTCTTTTATATATGGGTGTGCACTTGTGTTTGAAGGTTTTTGCCCTGAATTTAAAAAAAAAAACAAACACCAAAAAAACCCCAGCGTGATCAGGCAGTTTCACAAGAGTCAGTTAAAAATAACAAAATCTGTAGCCCTTACAGATAGAGGACCCACAAGACAAACAGCAGTACTTTGATCAGTATATGTGATCACACGTCCTGGTAGTACTGTTTGGTTTCATGCCATGGACTAGATACTTGGTAGGTTTTTTCTAGGTTGGTAATGATTTTTGATGCACTATTTACCCACGTTTGAGTCAAGGTTATGCCAAGTCCATTTGCTCTGACCTTTCTTCTGCATATAGCTCAGCAGTGAGAGTGACACCCAGGCAGCACTCAGCACAGCATTATCAAACCAGCACTGAGAACCAGCTTATCAGCAGTTGTCCTCTAACCACCTGCTACAGACATGCAGCGAGACCTGGCCTGTGCTCAAGCTTCACCTGAAATCCCAGAGTGCCAGGTCTGAATCCCCCACCTGGCAAGAGCTGGTCAAATGCAAGGAAGGAAAAGGGACTTGCGCAAACTAGTATTTTGAAAAAGAGTGGGGAAATACCACTACTCTTGTGCAAGCTTAACAGAAATTCAGTAGTACTCGGGGTCACCGAGGCCTGCCTGGCAGCAGCATCCAGATGTGTTAGAAGAGGTCTAGTGCAATACCAATCCAGAGAGCACTGCTCTAACTGTTTGGACACCGACCATATGACTTCCTGCAGGTGCCCATTTTTTCAGGAAAAAAAACCAGCAGAAGAAAACCTAGAAAAAGCCCACAGCTCTGAATGCTACTTAAACAGCAAGGCCTACACATGACCATTGCATGAAAAGTAGAGATCTCTAATGACATAAATGCGTAATGAACTGTCCAGGAGTAATAGCAGACCTGGAAGAATTAATATTGAAACAGAAAGTATCTAGTGCTGCAAGATATAAAGGTTTCTTTTACATAACAATGTAATCCAAAGGGGCAGACACGTTTTTCTTGCTTCCCTGGGTAATATTAAAGTGGTGGTGGAAAGACTCTCATCTTTTATGGAAGTAAGGCAGAAAAACCGAATTCTTATTGTAATGTTATCATTATCAACCAACACCCTACAAGTAAGTTTGTTGTGGTTTAAGGATTAACAAATTGGGGGGGGGGGCACATGAACACCTGGTATTCCCTCCCCTTCCCTTCCACACTCTATAAAAGGACAGGAAGTTTGAGGTTTCAGCCCTTCCTTTTCTCTCTCCCTCGGACTGTGCTGGTGTGGGACCGCAATCTAGCTCGGCTAGGCCTGGCTCCATGTGCTCTGCACAATCCATCGGCATCCCAGGACTGGTTTTGTTTATTTTTGTATATCCCTCTTCCCTTAATATTTCCTTCTCCCTGTTTATCTGTTACCTATTAAATTTTGTTCATAGTCTTAACTTCCAATTTGGTGTGAGGCGCTTCCTTCCTCTTTTCCCTTGGTATCCTCCCTTGGGAGGGAAGGGGGAGGGAAAGAGGGGGTGCACAGCAATTCTGCTCTGTGGAGTTTGCTCTGAACTCTAAACGGAGACAAAGTTGTACACCAACCTCAGCATGTGTTTACTATAAAATATTCTGTATGAATTAACAAAAACCTGCATTGGCAACTTTAACACATTTTGGTTTTTCTTACTTTATGCAGAAGATAGGCTAGCACAAAGTGCAAGCTTGTGTATATCCCAAGCAAAATTTGGATGAGCAAAACCTGGATTATGTCTGCAAATGGCTCCTGGATTTACAAAAGACCAAGACAGAATGTTGGCTATCGATTTTTATACCTGGCATATTCAAAATCTTACAACTACTCTAAACCTTATCTATATGTAAGTGATTTTTTTAAAATAGATTTTGGACTAGGGCAGTGTGGACCAAGGTTTAAAGCAAAGAGCTGAGAAACAGGAAACTTGGGAGAATTGGGTTGGATGATAGCCTGGATAAATGCATGTGGTTTGTTTGCATGATTTTCAGTTAATAACAAGAGAGATCGAGTGTCTCAGAAAACTCAGAAAAGGGAAGCAAAGCTTTATTCTACGATATAGAAAAAAAGAAGACAACCAAAAACTTTTAGGTGAAGGTATTTGAACTTCTAAATAGTAATGGAGGGTAGTAAGTGTCTTGTCACTTAAAACTGGAATGAAGAAAGGCCTAGATAACACACTACAGGGGACAATCCTGTGCTTCTACACAATCCTTCCTTGTACAGGACATGTAGAAGGGTTGGATCTGTGACTGCAGAAGTGCTGGGACACCATGAACAAGAACCAGCCAAAGATGAGCTGAGTGTTCCTGTTCTCTCACTGATACAAACCAATGTTGATAAAAAGCTGAGCAAAATCCCTTTAATATATTATGGGAACCACCAAAACAATTCTTCAGTGTTTTTGCCAAACCTGCTCTTCCGTGTGAAATAGGGCCTAAAGGCATATGAGGTTTAATGTATCTTGTAATTGTTATCCTACCTAGGGCAAGTTCGGATACTGCTTCAGAGTGGAGGTGGGAGGGTGGTGGTGCACGTGCAAAGGTCTGATCTTTTGAAGAAAGCTTGGAGAGCTGCCCAAGAGATTAATTAAAGGCAATGATTTTTTTTTTTTTTTAAGGAGACACTCCAAAGACTCATAAATAAATCTGCAGGAATAAGACATCCAATTATTTGAGGTGAAGAAAAGGCTAATTTGGTAGATATTCCACTGCTCCACTGCTGATTTCAAGGCTGTCACTGTTCTTTGATCTTCTCTGATTCTCATCTCCTTCCTAAACTGCAGATCAACACAAGCTCCAAGGGACTCTAGGCAAGAACAAGGCAAGTGAAGCTCTGACTTTGTGATGAGTGCTGCAGTTAAAGCGTGTCTGTTTTCTGCTTTTATCTTACTTTTTTTTTCTGAATATTAGTCCTGCACTTACATTTTTGTAATAACTTTTCAGTTAAAAAAACAACCAAACAAAACACATTAACCCTGAAAGCTTGTCAACTTGCATAATTATGCATGTAGAAGTGGGCCAGTCTTCAGTTATATTTCTTATTTTCCTTGAGGCTGGATTACCAGATACTTACATGGCTCTATTTACAACTTTACAAATGAGGACATCAAGAAGTTATTGCTCCTTGCTTAAGAAACTTTTGGGTTTAGTCAGTAATCATAATTTTATATAACAGCAAGCCCTTTTTATCTGTGAACTATGAAGGTCAATCACACAACTTCACTATATGAAAATATTATTGGGTCTGCATACAATTGGGTATGCACAACAACTTTCGGATGAGTTCATGCCTGGCATGTTTCTGGAAAAAAAAAAATCACAGAAGATTATATTTCAAAAAAGAGTGATGAAGAATGGAAAGTATGAACTGTGAAGTTCCATTATATCGGTTGTATTTAGGCTAACCACATTTAAAGTTTTAAGCTCATAAATCCTTAAGAAATGTTAATCATATGATGGAGCTATTTGTAAATTTGTGTACTGCCCTGAAGGAGACACTGATTGTTGTATTCTGTGATGACTCATGAGCATCTTTGGTTCAGGCTGCCAGGATTGAGAAAGCAAACTGAGCAGCAGTATCTTGTATGAACTGTGATTAATTTTCCAGTGCAGTTATCTTCAGGACACACCATAGCACTTTTTTCACATACTAAGATATGAAAACTAAAAAGAGGGTGATACCAGCACTCTAAGTTTGAAACTTAGTATTGTTTTCTTTCATTCTGTCAAAACTGAAAATTATGTGGTCTAAGCATACATACACACTTAAACAGGAATATCCTGTATTTTATTTGCCTGCTATATTCCGAACAGCTATTCCAACAAATGCACACAAGAACTTTTCAAACAGGAGATGAAAGTCCTTTTCATTAATAAAAATACTATTATTACTTCTTAGTTCCACTTTGATATTCAAGTATCACCAACTTTACACAACAGTCCTTGTTCTCTGAATGTCAGAAGTAAATCTATGTGTATGCTACATTTTAATAACATGTATACATTTTAAAATCAAATTCTTTATTTCATATCAATGAAAAAATAAGCCTACAGTAAACTCAAAGCCCTATCAAGTGATGTCATCTGTTTTTTTCTTCTATTGAGAAGATGAACCGATTTAAGATATATTTAATTAAAATACCATCAATGATTAAATATGTAATGAATGACAATGTATGGTAGTAGACATGATTAAAAATAGATACATGGGTTCCTCTTTATCTGTAAAGTGAATTGATTTATCTGCTGTCTATAAATGAACACGAGATGCAATCTAATGGCTTTTTAATAGAAGGAAGTTGACAAAATACTGGCAGATGGTATTGTGGATGATGATCCAGACTGCAATGATCTCAGTAATGACTTATTGTATATCTATTTACCTTGCCTCAAACAAAGCAGGGGAAAAAACTGAAATTATTTAACTAGCCTAGGCTACTTTGGCACTGTAAATGCTCAAATCACTGAAGCAGCTCATTTGTTTCTGTAGTGGGAGAAAATGTGAAATTGATTAAAACAGCATAAATGAAACAGGAAAATCCTCCTCCACAGCCAGTTTGGGAATGGAAACTTACCTAGTTCTCATGGTTAGTTGTTTGTTTGGGTTTTTTTTTCTGTTGTTGCTCCGAAGTGGTCAGGTCAGAGAAAATTCTGTCCTTTAAAGGAAAAAGATCTTGGCACCAGTGGGCCACTACAGCATGCCTATTCTCAAGGAGTGGTGATCTGCTTCCAGAACAGGGACAATGAGAGTAAGGAAGGCTTTGAAAGTCCCGTAGTTGTGTGCCTCACATTGACATGGATCATGATGGCTCACAACGACTGCTTTTCTGCTTTCATCTACAATCCACAGAAACAACTCCAAATAGCCATCATAAACCACAAAGAGTATCTCCTGACTTTCTCATGGTTACAGTTTTTGAAACCTGAAAAAATTGTCAAATTAGTCTGTAGCAGAGAAGTACTTCTGGTTTTCAAGTACTTTGAGATGCCTCGGAAGCATGAGAGGCAAAGTTGTGCTATTTTCCATTAGGTGTCTTCAGTGCTTAGGTGAGCTGCTGTGGATGTTTTTAGCAGTGTGAAATCCTGAGACCACTGCAGTACCATTCAGTCCATCTGCAAAGATCTGCAAGGATCACTTACAGAGAGACCTTCTGCGGCTAGTAAAATTCTGCTGCTTATTCCATAGCAGCAGCATCTACAAGACTTCCTTTTCTCATGAAACAAGTGCTTTTCATTTACAAGCATAGCCCACCAATTTCTGGTTTGGAAGGATTGGTCTAATTTCCTGTGCGTCTCTGAGAAAACCTCAGAAAGATTTGTCTTGTAAGACATCTGGCCAGGTCTTATGTGTGGCACTCACAGTGCTCAGACCGTCACCCTGCGTGAGGCTGGAGTGTTGGCTTTATGAGATTTTACAAACTTGACAGACATGGGGAGATATGAACTCTGGCAGCTAGGTCTGAGATTAAAATCTATGTGTTTGCTCCCTTCCAGTCTGCAGGAAGCTAAATACTTGTTTGTGCTCTTATAATCTGCCCAGAAAGCCAATGTCGAGGTCTGCAGGTTGGCATGTGGAAAATGATGATCGGCACTGAGAATGCACAGATAAACAGATCAAAATGCTATATTCTCCCATAGCTCACTTGATCTTCTGACAACTGACATCCTTTTAAAAGTACTTGTACTTGAAATGAAGTCTTCAGCTAATCTGTAGCCTTAAGTAAAGTCCTCAAAACCAAAGGCTGAGATGGGGGAATCATCAATAAGGATATTACAGGTTGGAAGGAGTGAGAGATGAGAAATCAGGTGCAGGAAGAATATAAGAGAATAATAACAGGGCTGGAGGACAGGAAAGCTGATTAATTCCCAGAGCAGATAAGGCTTTGGAGAAAACTTCCCCTCCTATTACCTGCACCCTTAATCAATAGCTATGTCACAATAGCTTTTCTATAGATAATACAAACATAGCTAAGAAAATATGTGAAGTACTGATTTGCCAAAAGAATTTTTTCCCTGCTTTCTACCTCTTTAATTTTATATAATAGGCGCTATCTCAGAGAGAACAAAAACACCTAAAGTATTCATGTTTCGTATACATGACCTAAAACAACTGCTGCTTCTCTGGTCAAGTGACATAGCGAGCCTCACAAATCCTTAAGGCCTTAAGGACTTGCAATACTCACTCAACGTTTCCACTTCACATTAGCTCTGTAAGATGCTTTTAAGCTGATTGATTCATTAGCATAAGTTAGAAGCACACAGGCATACACGGTGAGTCATAAAGCCATGGAAAGGATACTCACATTACGCTGAACTGTCTGTGATCAAAATCTTTAACCAACATTTAGGTTCTTTGCTTGAAGTTTGTATTTGGGAAAGGTTTATTATGCCTCAGGAATTCTTTACCAGAAGGTAAGATCTTGAGCAGCAGTCAATTCTCTTGACTAGTCAAACCATTATATTTTTTTTCCTTCTACCATAGACACCATCCATTCCAGAAAAAAAAACAAAGTACTTTTACAAATATTTGGGAATAGTGAGTCTATTTTTTGGTAACAAGTTATTTCTTAATGATCCTATTTTCTAATAAAACTGGTTTTATCACCTCTACCTTCACATGATTTATACAACTGTGAAATAAGAAGCAAGTCCTGCAACGTGTTACTCTTCTACACAATATTGAGTAGCAACTTGTAGTAACAATTGATACAAAGGTCGTAATCACTAATGGCCAGACTACAGGAATATTTACACAACTCAGAAGTCTCCTTCAGTATTTCTGGGGGTTAATTTTGTGGTGTGAACTTCATAATCTAGTGAGAGTTACTAGCTTGGTTCTTCCAAGGGTCTGTAATACATAGCGTAACAAACATTTCTGCTTGGGACACTTTGATGTGATCTTTTCCATGGCTTTGCTTTTGGTGATTTGTTTTGCTCTTTCTTACCTATATTCACAAGCAGTTTTCAGATGCAGAGTGCTATATAACTTACTGTGACAAGAGACGACAGAGGAAGAAATTTCTGAAATATAACTAAACTATAAAGTGAGTTTGTTTAGTAAGTTGTCATTCTTCCATTTGAATTTTTCTTTTTCCTGCAACAGCTATTCAGCTGTGCTTTTAATTTTATTTTTCATGTTTTGTATGTTCATTGAAATGGGAGCAGCACATATAGCTGATGCATTCACAACAAATTCGTTCAGGTTTCACGTGCTATGTACAACTTGGTATACTTTATTCAAGCACATACTTCTGAACAATGCAATTCCGTGCAGACTCAACTGCTGGCCTTGTAGCTCTCAGTTTCTCTCCCCTTTACCTGTCTTAAAAGTTGAGGAATAGTCAGATATTAGATTAGCCCCACCACTTATAAAGGGGTTTGCTCATACTGCTTAAGATCTAGTCAGGATGGTGTAGACTATTGTATTAAACACAGTTTTAAGTTTCTTTCGTCTAATGTTAAGATTCCACTGTGTATTAATAACCAATATTAGAATAAGAAGACAGAGAAAAGTTATATTTTTCTTGATTGTTTATTATAATACAAGAAAAACAAATCTAAAAAGCACATTTCATGGAGCACCATATTGCAACTTCTGCTGGCTCTCCTACAAAGTGTATTTTTGACATTTAAACAATGACACACACAAAGTCAGTACACGCAGGCATCTACACCCTGGAGATCTTATTAACATGCCCAAAGAGACCCCTCTTTCAAATAAAGAAACACTAAGGTGCACAGAGGAATGCCAGTGTGAGGGCATCTGAAAGCCAACTGAGTAAATTACTCTTTTGTTAGCAATCTTCATAAGCACACAAGCCTTCATTGTCTCACCCCAATCTTTCTTCGCTGAAGTCTCCAAATTGGGCTCAAAGGTCACTCAATATGGATCCAGCACAGACATGGTGTAGAGCTGAACAAAACTGGCCAATATTCCCTACCTGATACCTCTTACTGCTTTGGTTATAGTACTGCATGAAAGTCTTAAAAACTCTTAAACCTATGCTCAACATCACAGAAAAGCCACTTTCACACATA
The DNA here is from genome assembly GCA_013396935.1 of Baryphthengus martii. Classification (NCBI taxonomy): domain Eukaryota; kingdom Metazoa; phylum Chordata; class Aves; order Coraciiformes; family Momotidae; genus Baryphthengus; species Baryphthengus martii. The sequence goes on along the minus strand of VWZK01010299.1, from coordinate 134,140 downwards.
CAGAAACTTAACCTCCCTCCCCACACACACTTTAACGCATAGCACTGATACCTTTTTGAGAAGCTTTGTGGGTTTCCCCACCATAATCGCCTTCATAAAAATGACTGCATTTTGCTTTGCAATGTGTTCAGACAGTTCTTCAACAATATATTTCGTAATATACCTCTCTCTTTTTAATAGACAGAGAATGTTTTCCTGCTGCCTTAAATTTATGTCATTGTCTACACAAGCAAGATGAAGATGCTATTGTTTTCATCTGTACAAAATGTTTTACATTCATTTCATACAGTGCTAAATAATGATGCTAAGCACAGAACAATGTAGAATGATAGCCCAGAATAGCTTTTTACCTTGCTCAAAATGAAAAAGTACTGGAAGTTTTCCATACTAATGTTGAGACACAGTATTGGGGTCTCTAGTATATACAGTAGCCTTCCAGAATACTTTCAGGCACCTATTTTGTGAGCTATTGCTCAATATGTGTGTCACACTGAAGCACCTCAAGTAATATGGTTTAGTGTCCTCAAACAGTGAGAATAAGAGACGAATGCAAATCCAGCCTCACAGCAGACGAGAGCAATTGTGAAGTACTACGCTAGCAAGGCAGCAAAATTTCTGCCTGGACCCAAAACCACCCACTATGATGACAACTTTGGGTATCTGACATATGGCCACTTCTATCATTAACTGAGGACAATGAATGAAACTTAACTTAAAACCTGTTCTATAAAATGTTTAAATTTTGTCAACAACAACGAAAAAATAAAAATTAAGAGCTTATATTTCTATCAGCCATTTACAGAAGATTTTTTTTCCTCTAAGCCCATTTCTCTTTGAAATACTTCCCTTGCTTTTTGACCACAGATTTTCTGGGGAAATTTAAGGATTTGCAAATGTAATTCTGTCTTGATAATCAGTAAGGCTGAACTATCTTTAAGGTTTGGGCAGGGTAATGCATTCGTGTTGCCAAGAAAAGAAAATTAAGTTACCCTGCATTTTTTCTTGTGAAAAATCCTTGTGGATTTCCCATTTACAGAAGCCAATTTTATAATTCTTTTATACTATGTGATGAACAGGCATCTGTGAATAACGAAACAAAATAATGAAAATTCAAAAGGAGAAAATGGACTTGAAAAATAATTGTAACTTTAGATATGCAAAGGGTATTAACTAACTGAATTACTGACTCAGACTCTCTCCTTTGAGCAAAGGGATGTTTCAACAGCTGTGCTAAACATTTGGCTGGCATTTCCCAGATCAACAGTTCAGACTTCCACTGTATGATGGAGAAAAGAAGAGAAACAGAACAGCCTTATTTAAGTTTTACAAAGGCTGATGAGTTGCTATGGATTAATAAACTTTCAGACGACCAAAAAATAGGATATAATAAGGAGAAGATGCGTTGGGTATATCAACACATATTCTTCACTTGGAGTAATGTCTACAGCTTTACTCACCTGTTTAAAAGGACAGTGTAGCAAAAACAGAAGAGGTTCAGAGACAGGCAAAGAGTATGGATCTGTGTAAGAATGTGAATTACTGTTTGGCTTAAACAAACAGAAGGTATGTAAATTTTTATAGAGAGTATACAGAAGAAAAATTTGGATCACTCCTGTTTATACTGTTTCAGCATACAAGAGCAAGAGATGAGAATGACACTGAAAAGCAGCCAATTTAAATCTGAAAAAAAGAAATCTGGTTTGATTTGTTGTCTTAAACATGATGGTTTTTAATTTTAGTACTCCCCTCCTCAAGAAATATTTAGATCCCAATACTCAGGATGAGTCTCTCATAGAGATGATGAGACATCAAAAATTGCATTAGACAAGATGAAAACAATAAGGGCTGAAGCTAATGAAAATTCCAGCAGAAATTATTGCACCTTCCCCTGAAGCATCTGATACAGTCAGAGGTACGACACTGGATTAAATAAACCATGTAGTTTGGCTATGTTACTGTTTCTATGATATTAGGCTTTAAAATTTCAGTTATATCCCAGTTAGTCATGAAAATTTATACCAATCTTCCACACTGAGCAACGAATTGCAATAACATTAGTGAATGGGAGGACAGAATAATTATTATTATCGGTCTTAGACATCACTTATGTATGCACACATATGTATATTCATACATAAAAATGTATGATACACGTATATTCATACATAAATGCATACCCACATATATATATATACATAGACGTGTCTTCTGAGAAGTGGGACTCACTAGAAGGTCTGAAGAACTTGCTTCACACCCTTCTCTGATACACATTACCAGACTCTGCAAGTGTATGGGTGTTTATGTTTAAGCGTGCAGAGGAAAACGTGAGAAGGAAGGGAAGCATGAAGCTGAATATGGGAGAAACCACTCATGTTACTCTCATTATTTCAGATCAGTGCTTGAAAATGTATTTCCAAATGCCTTGTACATTGGCTAAGCTGGCTAACAGCAAAGCAAGAAGAAATACACAATACTAAAGGGACATTGGGAAAATAAAAATATTCATGTATGTATTTTCTGTTCTTTCCTGTGTTAGCATTAACACATCATATTCTTGACAGCTGGCAGGATGAGGAATTAAAAGAACTAATTTGATTTTTGCCATTTACCCTGTTTATCTGTTTCGTGTTTCTGCCAAAGTTGAGAGAAAACTTGGATAGTCCATCTCCTTATGGGTTTTCATTTATCAGCTCTAATGGATTAACTTATTGAAAACTTCTGTTTCATCAGGCTTGATAAATCATTTTAGTTTTAGAAAGACCTGAATTTAATGTATATTCTAAATATACTTTTAACATAATTAATAATTCTTCAGACACATTCATATGAAAAGTCTGCCATCTTTTACACTTATTCACATTAATTCACACTATTTGTCCTTCCTGTTTCTCTGGGAAGGATTTTGAGAACATGAATGAAACGGACTATTAGCTCATCTGCTAGCAGAACTGCAACTAACCAATTCTGAGGCTGCAAACAACTTAAATGCCAAATAAATCAACATAGATAAAAACTAGTTGCAGATATCTGAACAAAAATCAGCATGACTACATTTAACAGGGTACATGACAGGATAGATTTCCATTTCAATGAGGTAAAGTTGTGTATAAGTTTCCCCATCTCCAAAATATATCTGTACGGTCATTATTTCAGATAAAAATAAAAGAGAGAAATAAGTTATTTTTTAAAAAGCAAAAAATGAGATTACCTTTAAGCCTACTTCTAGACAAAGAGAGATTGAGGCGAGTAAAGAAACAGAGAAGAGAACCAGAGCATATTGATAAATCTGTGTTGTCAACACTGAGAACCGAGGGTTGGCGGGCATCAGCTGAATTTTGTCTCATGATGCACGCTCTAGATGGTTCTTGCTATTTTTTATTTTTTTTTAGTTTTCAGGTTGTAATGGGTGTATTTGATCACCTTTGTCCTGTTGGTCCAACTCCATAGATTTTAACATCCTCCTCAGCAGGCACAGGCCTGCGTACTGGATACAAACATAATATGCTGTGCAGAGGCATCCAGAGAGACTACAAATACCAGCATACAGTGTTTCATCTTGAACTGAGCCAGTCTGCCTGCAAGATGTATTGCCTGGTGGTTCCTCTAGTCTCTGAACAATACAAATCTCTACAGAGAGAGGACAATTGCCACATTCCACTGCATTTCTTTGCAAAACGACTGCAAGCCCCTGGCTCTTCCCAGGTCACTTGCGTTGGCCACAGGAGGGTAAAGAAGCATTTCGGATGAAATGCAAGACATTGCCTTTCCATGGACTGCCTTCCAAGGAGCAATGCTTCTGACTCACTCCAAGGCTGACACTTCATGAGACGTCACATCTTACCACTCTTTCTGCTCACCAGCAGCACCTTTTCACATAAGCTTCTTCACCTCTTCTGTCCTGTAGCAAGTGCAGGAGTGGGATTTTTTTCATACAGTAATGTTTCAGTGGAGTTAATCTTGTTGTTTTATTTTCTTTTCTGAGTTAATGTTCATCTGACCTTGTTATCAAACATGTTCTCCTGCAAACATCTGAAAGGCCTTATTCAAACCAGCATATGTTTTCTATTTTTTTTCCCTTTTACATCACCCTAAAGGGACAGACACATCTGTTGACACATTTCTGTAGAGAATAGATTTCATCTCTTACTGAAGTTTTGTTCCAGCCAAAGCCGAACCTCCTGCAGATTGTAGAAAAAGGGGCCCTTGCCTCCCAGGTATGCAATTTTTTGTCTCTGCACAATGCATACTCGCTCAAATGAAACCCCGTAGGCCACATTCGCATTGTTGTCCATGCAGTCAGCCACCACTTGGCACTGAGGTGGCAATGAAAAGCGCTCTAGGAGCTGGTGAGCAGCTGCACATCGGTCTTCCTGGTTCCTGTGTTTCTTAACTTCAAATGAAGAGGGAGAGATTCCAGGGGCAGCCCAACCATCTGACGGGTGAGCCTCATCGATGTAGACCAACAGAAAGTCAGCCACACCAGAGAACTCCTCCACCAGCTTGCTGAAGGCTGACAGCTGGCTTGTGAACGGTGGTCAGGTAGCTGAACCAAAGTTGACCACCAGTGGCCGCTCGGAGTTGGCAAAATCCAGAAGGTGGCATTTGGTTCCACATTTGCCACCAACACTCTTCCAGCTGCTACTGCTACCGTCACTGCCCTTGGCTATGTGGATTACACTGGAGTTTGGGGCTTCTCCTCCCAGTTTGACCTGATGGCAAAAAAAATTAAAACATTGCAAATTAGTGTGACTTGCTTGTCCCATAACCTTATGACTACTCTCTTCAAATGAATAGTCACCTGTTCAAAGAGTACACCTAATTACCTGTATGGATACTAGCATGGGGTTATAGCAAATCATCAAAAGCAGCAGCTTCAAAGAGTTTATCTAGTCCACCTCCACTCAGTGCATTGAAATGTGACATTCCTGACTGCTATACATGTCATTATTGTAAGAAAATTTGATCTGAGATCTCTTTTGTCCTGTCCACTACACATATATTCCTGTCCACTCTTACGTATATGCAGACTCTTGCTTGCTTTCAGACAGACTACCTCCAATTTCTTCTAACTTTTCTCTGTGAGTTAAATTTTGTAGAGATGACTTTTTTCCACGTCCATCCTCTAAGTTCTCTCCACTTGGTTCACATCTTTGAAGATCAGTGTTCAAAGTGCAAAAGAGTTTTTACTAATTCTCAGAATAATCAACTACTCCATGTTATCTCACAAGATGCACCTATTTATACATTCCAGACATTTGCTTTTTACAAAACATCATGACTGTTTAGGAAAAAAAAAAAGTAGAATGATGACTAGGAGATGGTGAGAAGTTAGAATATCTAGGTCCCTTTTTCTGTCTTCATAACTGCTCTCCATTATCAATTTCAGTACCTCAACAGTCTGGCCTGAATTTGGTGCTTTACGCTTGGCCCCACTGAACTGTGTTGCAGGTCGCTGGGCCACGGCCGGGCCCAGCCTCGGCCTGTGAAAACTGTCCTTGAAGCGATGGAAGAAAACAAGTTTGAGGAATTCGCCGGCTGAGACAAGAATGGTTTGCAAGATAACTACTGCCTATGAGAATAGAGAAAAGAGAGCGTGGACAGAGGAGCTGAGCTAATAGCAGGAGAGGAAGTGGCGCGTGAACTGATAATGAGGGTATAAAAGCTTGGGCTGTAATAAATAAAGTGGCTTCAGCTTATAACTCATATTGAGTGATTGGAGTCCATTCCTCCTCCCGCAAATGGTGACCCCAACATGATGGGACAGAACTGCATCTTACATTTCAAGCCATTTTCAGAATTCTCCAAAATCACGCCACATTATATACCTGATCTTCACAACACATGCAACATCTCTCAATTTTGACAGGTTTGCAGATTTCATATGTGTATATTCTTTCCAATCCGAGATCCAGTCCAAGAACGAAAACACTCAGAGTACCAAACACAAAAGAGATCTCTGCAGATACCCACTCAGTATATCATTCTGTTCTGAAAGTGGACCATCCAAGACTGCGGTCTCCAAAGGGTCTTCTAAGCACTTTGCAGTCATTTCATCACCGACTGAGTGACATTTGTTTCTACTGCAATGTTTCTCTAGAAAATGATTGGGGAAATAGTAGCAGCAAAAGGGGAAAGTTTCTGTGATGCTTGAAGTAAGATGAGTGAAAAGGAATAATTCTCAGCTCTAAACCGAGATCTAACTCAGACTCAACAGACAACTGTAGAAAAGTAATTTTGCCTGACTGTTAGTATTTCCCTGCCTATAGACAAAAGACACAATATAAACATCTCTCAGAAATTACTGCCAGAATAAGGTGGAGCCTGCAGAGGGCTCCAAGATCCTTAGCTAATAACTGTTATAGAACCACAAAATATTATTACATAAGCCAATTAGTTTTTAATGAGCTCTGCCACAACAATTCCTATGTATCAGCCTTTAACATCAAGGTCTAGTACAACAATACAATTATCCTTTTGTGTTTCCCTGACTCTTTCTATCTCTCTGTCTCCTGTCTACTTGATTATGTTCAGAAGTGTTGCTTTGAGGCNGAGATCAAAGAAACAATGGGGATGTTGGTTGAGAAAAAAAAAAAAAAAAAAAAAAAGGGCCACATTCTGAAGTCTTTCATATTTTATTAATTTCTTCTTGAAGTTACATTCCAACCAAAGTCAATAGAAGTTAATGCTGTGTAAGAACTGTGTAAAAATTTAATAAATAACTGATTTTTGGTGCACTTCTACACTACTTTACATTCTAGGGTATCCTGGTGAGTCAGATATGGTAAGAAGCTAAGTTAACAGCTGAATACTTACTTGATACAATTGTGACTGTACAAAGATCCAGAGGCAAGTATATTATAGATATCGGATCCTCAATTTCTACTTGAGAAACCTGACTACCTTGAACAAATCGAGTTACTCATGACAGCATTATTTCATCAGAATAGCAATAGAAGCAAGAGTCTAATCAAAGCAATATTTGTATGACATTGCCCTTAAAGCTGCCAGACTTCAGAGCTACATGAGAAGATCTCACAGCATTCTGGCATGATACAAACATTATTTTGACTGTCTTTAGTGGGGCACACTGAGAGACAACTGTGCTGCCATTCACTCGGAGATTAGCAAGGAAATGAGACACAGAAAGAAAAACTGCCCAGGACCCACAAATCTCTCCAGGCCAAGCATGTAATAGTCATGCCACTGGGAGCAGATGCACTGCGGGCAAGGGAAGTAAGTGACATCCCAGAAAAGGATGTCCCTTGTGGACCCCCTCCCCAAAAACCTGCATCTGCACCTGCAAGGTTTGAAAGAGCTGACTTTAGGACCTGCTCTGTGAGTGTGGTGTCTGTTAAACTCAAAGAAGGAAAGCAGCTGTATCACAGTTTTTGAGAAGAAAGGTTCTATCTGGAGAAAGGCAGGCTCAGAAACTCAGGCTGTAGCATTTAAGAAGCACTACTACAGGCCACCTGCACTTTAGCAGGTAGTAGGTAGTCTTCTGTGCAGCAGTTGAACAACACCAGTTGAACAACATCTCATTTTTCTCTGCCTTCTGTACAGTAAGATAGGCAAAGAAGGAGTGAATAACGTAAAGGGCCAGACTTGATCAAAGGTATATGCTGGGCAAGATCATGTGGCAGTCATATATTCACTGTGAGAGTTGCATCCAATCCATAAACCAGCCAGACAACTCAGAGTTTTCTAAGTTGGTAACTTCTAAAAAAAGGGCACATCTCAAGAAACACAAAATCTGCACAAACACTAGATCCCTCTTTACCTAGAAAGCTTAACTGTTCTGGCACTACACAGCAAATGCTTTCTCAGAGCTAACTTGCCCAAAATGTGTCTTTTGGGCAAAGCCTGACATGTAAGTATCTGTTCTGCACCCACTCCCTGGATGAATAATGGACCTGTATTTAGCAGTGTGCACACATCCAGTCAAAGAAAAGAAGTAACAACATGTGATTTATCTCATATATCAGAATTAAGCAACACACTTTGAATTTCTGATATTTGTTGGCACCTTTCAGAGAAGAAATATAAAGGTACAAAGGACAGAGGCCACTAAAACGCAGTAATGAACAGAGCTGCTCAGGAGACAAGAAACATGTGAGCAGCTGTTTCTCCTCACTCTTTTGGTTTTATTTTAATAAAACTATTATGATTTAAAATACTCTAACCAGTACTCTTGAAATGGGAAACCGCAGTCTGCTTCTTGATCATATTTACACAGAAAGAGAGGCTACATACTCTAAGTTCCTCATTACCAACTCTTCACTGAGGTCTAGCAAACACTTCTTTTCCTAAGCAAGTTTGAAAACCCTGAAGGAACAGAGTAACAAAACAACTCCTGTCAAATACCAGCATGGGAATGTCCTTCAAGCACTATTTAACATTGATACCAAGGGAGGCAACGTATTTCACTCTTCTCCAACAATGCAAGTTTGCATTCTGTCTCTCATACTTCTTGTTGACCAAAAAAATAGATGGATTTAGGAAATAAAGTACAAATACGCCCTACGTCACTTTTATAGTGGTTTCTGTTCATTTCCCACAGCCCTGAAGCAAGTCTCACGGCCGCAGGTTACCTATCATTTTAATTTTTGTTTCGAGGAGTGCTTGTGTTGGTTTTTTTCCCCTTAATGAGACATCCTTGCCAAGCAGGCATTCAGGAGGCATTTTCTGCTCTTGTAGAGGAGTAATTAGGTCGGTGCCTTGTTCCATGCCAGTGTCAGGCACTCCAAAATGCAGCCCTGCCCAGTCGTTAACGCTTAAACATAAGCAGCGGCATCTCCACTAATTGGTCTTGATGAAGCACTGACGTTCCCAAAGGGACTCTTTATTTCACCAGGCTCAGGAAACTGATTGACACAGGATGACAATATCATCCTTGCTGATCATCTGCATTGTGGGCCTTGGCTGTCGTCTTTGTTGTTATTTATTGAAAGAAAAAATAGCTCTTGGAAAAGAAAATCAACGCAATGAGAAAACAAACAAAAACCTCCATGTACTCAGCCAAACCGCTTTTGAAATCTTACACAAAGGCAGGCAAAATATAAATTCTGAGAAACAAACTAGCAGAATTCCCCTCACACGCGATCCAGCATTTCTATAATCACGTACTTCTGTGCATGAATATTTAAGCATTCGATGCCAGCTTTCTGGATGAGGTGGAAGCCAGGCAGCGTCAGGCACCCCCTCCCACACAGCCTGCAGGAGACACGCAAGGTAGGCCAACCACATCCGAGAGCCAGCACAACCATCAGCAAGCAACAGCCCAAGACAAAAGCAGTGACTTGCATCATTTGGGTGAATTTTCTGTTTGCCTGACAGCCTTGCAACTGCATCTCTTTCTCCGAGTCCACACGTAGAGTGAAAAGGGAGTAAGGTTGCTGATGCTTTAGTATGCAGACTGCAAAATGAAGGAGACTTAGGAGTCAGAAAGAAAGCCCTATTCATAAACTATAGGCTAGAAATAGCACATACTGCTAACCTTGTTGTACAGTCTCCACGAGGGCTAGGAAAAGCCCCATGGACAAAACATTGCCTCCTCATTTACCTTTTCTTTTTTTCTCATTTTGCTTTTAGTAGCTTTAGCATAACCCTCCTGGGATCCTGTGCACTGGAATACGACTTTTCATTCCCTGCATGAGGGATTTTCAGTTTGGCATACTCGTCAGGCTGTGTCAACTACCTAAAGAAGACAATTAGCAGTCTGATATTACCTATTTAAATATGTACATGCTGTGTTCAGGACTGGAGTCCAGCATTTGGTAATGAACTGAATCCCTGGAGCTTTTTGCTCCTTTGCAAATTCTCTGCTTTGCTTTGATTTGATCCCATTCAACTAAATATAGCCTCTGAACAGCCCGATGTTTCCCAGTGCTTCATCCAAATCATTCTCTGGCTGGAGAATTATACAAATTATTATTTTTGTCTTCTTTATTTACATGACCCAGAGTTGTGCAGTGGATAAAAATTACAGGAGGCCCTTCTCTGGAGTAGCGTATGGGAGTGGGAGCTCTTCATTTGTCATGGAGAGGTGGCAGCTTGCTTTAAGAGACTCAATTACTCAAACTGGAAAGCAGAGACTGGAATTGAGTCCAGTTCTCCTAGGGTCCAGAGTCCTTTATTTAGGATCAGGTGTGTGAGGCTGAGGGAGGGAAGTGGGAAACAAATTAAAAGGGCACATTCCAGATAAAAATAGCTAGTAAAATGCTGGTCTCTTTATTTTAAAACTGCCAGTCCCACAAATGAGCGTGTATGGCAGAAGGAAAGCATAAAGGAGCCTTTTACCTTGCACTTTTTTATAAAAGAAAATGGATAATTTTAGTTCCTCTGATCGGAGACCCTATAACAAGCTTCTTAAGGGCTTATGTTTCCCTCAAGATGGGAGCATGGCCTACAGCATTGTGACCTCTGGGACACTGGTTGTCCTTGTGGACTCTAGTCAGGTGACAGGGGCCATAACCAGGCTTTGCTAGTTGGCGCCTGAAGAACATTAAAAGTTATTTTTTAAATTTTTTTTTCTTCATTCAGCTACAGCAGTATATGAATACACCATGGTGGTTTTCTTGGAGAGGCAGTGCTGGGGCGTGAGGACCAAGTATGATCCTTTTCCTGAGTGGTGACTGTTGCATAATTTTCTGTGTCTCCCACAGTCAAAGGGCAGTTTCACAAGGGCTTGACAAAAAGGGAAGAAGTCCTTTCAGTCATTTTTTTGCACATAAGGGTGAAAATGGATTACTGCGAAGTGGTGGAGTGGAAGATGAGACGCCATGTGGGATAGGAGTTGTCATATTCCTTTTCCTGTCCTCTGTCTGTCTTGAGTATTTGAACCGTAAGTTCTGTGGGACAAATTGTCTACCTGTCATATTTAGGACACTGCCTAGTACAATGGGTCCCTGGTCTAGGTTGATCCTCAGACACTACTATAACAATATTAATAATAGTGACATTTTAATAATGACAACAATGACAAGCCCAAATCCTGTTGAATTTATGTTCCAAAAACTGCAGAAAAGGTTTTAATTGTGGTTTGGTTTTGTTTTTCTCACTTCTTTCAAGATTGTTTTCATTTGCTCAAGGAAAACAATTCTGCTAAGGTTGAACTTTGTAAAACCAATAAAATATTTTTAATACCATACAATGTGTAGTTCTAAACTCTGAAACACGCTCTCTCATAAATTCCTTTATAACTGTCAAATGCATTTCCCTACCTTGCCAGGCAAAATAAATAAAAAGTACAGAGGTTATGTCTTTGGTCCAGCCTTCAAAAGATTTCCCCAAAAAGCAGAGTTACTTCACAGCCAAAGAGCAGGTAAAGGATCATGCAGTAGTTTTACTTTCCTATATAACTTTGTGATAATGCTGTGCAGCATGCACTTAACATGACAGTTTTCGGGCTGTCCTGCTTTGCATACTGATTTAGTTTAGGAATAAATGATGTATGTAATTATGCCTCCCCGAAATCTCAGGAAAATCCCACTGAGTGTTGACTGAACCAGTCTACCTGCTGCTACATCCAGAGCCGGGCCTATGCTGTGAAGCTGGCACCCTCTGTCAACCATTCCCTCTTTGCGGGGTCTGTCATGCCAGAGCTTGCTGCTGGCCCGCTCTAAAGCCAGTAAAAAGCTGTACAAGTACGTACACATCCCCATCACTATCCACCACCTGATATACTAGCATCCTTCTGAGGGCTTTAACATACATTTCCTCATGTACTTATATCCTCATGCACATGTTGCCCCCACAGGTGCACCACTTCATTCCTAAGCATTTTGGCTGCTTCAAGGAGAAGCCATTAAGGTCTTTCTCCTGACTACCTTGCACTGAGGTGCCAAAAAAGGAGGATTTCTTCTAGGATAACCTTACAGCTCTCTATTGGAGATCAGAAAAGGTAGCTCTGCCTTGCTCAAACACAAAGCTCCTATCTGGCACTGGAAAAGCTCCCAGCACTAGGCCTCATCACCAGGCACTGCTAATGGGTGTAACCATTTCAGAAACATTTTAGGACAATTTCTCACCTTTGCGATCTTAGAACGCGGATTCATCCCAGTACTAAATAAGGCATGGAACTTAACAGGTAAAAGCACTTTTTAAAGTAAATATAATGGTTTTTTTCCAGAATTCTCTGGCTTTTTCTTCTAGACTTCTGTAAGATATGTGACGCATTCAGTATACATGCTGTGGGCTAAAACAAATGTCTCACTGACATTTGTACACATGACCTATATAAATCACACAGAAGGCACGCTAACACTCTCCTAAAAATCTTTTTTTTTTCCCTCTCTCTTTTCAGCAGGTGTGGTTGCAGTCACATCTATACATACACATATATATGTATATACATATAGAGAGAAATGAGAGAGGGCTGACTCCTGAAAGACCAGATTATACATGCTTATGTGTGCGTATTTTTTCATTTATATATATATACATATATGTATGTACATATAGATAGATACACCCCTGTATATATACTTGTACACATACAAACAAACATGAAAGTGTTAATACCTACACACACCATATACCCTTCAGGAGTCAATCCACTCATTTCTGTAGATAAATGGAGCGCAACAGTAGAAAAATAACATTTCAATAAAATAGTTGCACTCTTTCAATTATATAAAGTTAATGTAACTTGACTGCTAGTTCTATTTATCCATTATGACAGTTAGGCTGGTCCTAAAGACTCCCTTGTTGAAATATAAGACATGCTTGCCTCTCAGAAAAGATTATGAAAAGGATGTTCTATAGATCACAAAACTAGTGCAGTATAGACAATATCAACACCAAGTGGGACAGATACTGAAATCAGAGCTAAGGAAGTAAAAAGAAATATATTCATCATTGACAGAATTTACAAAAGAAAATAAAATAATCAAAAGATCATTCATTTTTATTCCAATGGGACTGTAAAATGTGGAGGAAAGACATATAGAATGCTCCAGTGAAAAATAATATACTCTATATACAATACAACAAACTCTGTATTGCTTCCCTATCAAGGATGTTAAAATCTTCAACAGTTGCTAGGTAATCTTTCCCAGGAAATGTTTGCCCTAACCAAAAAGTCATGTGCAATAATACTTAATAACAACAAAAAGCAGAACAAAGGCAAGTTGAAATTTGGGTAAGATATTAATGTTTTCTGTAAGGGAAAATGCACCAGAATAGCTATTTTCAAAGATACTCTACTTTTAACTATTCCAAGATCTTCTCTTGTACACATTAGTCTTGAGACAAAATCACTTAATTCTGGGACAGTCTGTTTGTTTTCAAGGCAGAGCTCCTATCTTGCGGTAAACTTACTTTAATCCAGAATGCAGTATCTACCCCCAGAGTAGATTCTGGGACAGAGTTTTTCTGGAATGACTTCCAGTAAATTTTTCTGTGAATAGAAGTGACACAAAACCTAGTAAACCCACGTATAGTTACTGCTTTAATCCAATCTTCTACTAATTGGCAGTCAAGTTTTAGTTCATCTCAGACATCTGCAGTTCTGGTGTTCTAGCTGAAAAAATGGTGATTATCTCATGAATACTCCCCAATGGAATGAGCTTAAGCAACTGCTTAAGTACTTTGCTGATACACACTTCATCTAGCAACTTGGAGCCACAGGCAATCGTGGTTATGGTACCGATTGCATTTCGCCATGCTGTTTAGTACCAACTCCATAATATTTTCATTTCCTACCATCACTAATTGGCTAAGATTAAGGTGTCACAACTGGGCAGTCCTATTCAGGATTCAGAAAAAAATAATTCAAGGAATAGAGATGCTTTGTGGGATAGTCTTTAATATATTTCACTATTTCTCATGCCTCTTAGACAATGCCACACAGTAGGGTGTACTTCAAATGTTTTCAACTCTACCAATACAGCTTTCCAGCTGAAACACTTTGCCTTTCTCTTCTTTACAGAAGCAGCAGCAGATTCTCCTGTTGTGGAGTGATTACTCTTAATATTGCTCTTCAGTTTATTGTGTCCCCTCTATAATTCGTTTTCTACACTTACCTACCTTTCTGTGACAATCAAGGGTTTTCAATAATCTTCTATTTTTATCATCCATAATTCTATTAAGGGAAAACAGAGTCTTTCCTTGAATTGTTGGTCAATCAGTTCTGTCTTAAGGATAACTGGCATGTATGGATTTTTTCCTCTTTTTGGAACAAGGTGATAAAATTTGGTTATGTTTATATGCATTTTTCTGTTGAGTTCACTGAGACCTAGAATTCATTCTAGGGACCTTAAAGCCTAATTGGCCTCAAGAACCTAGGTCATTAATGGTGATAAGGGAGAGTTTTTAATTACCAAAGATCAAGGTAAGAGTTTCATTGCCAACACCAAAAACAGCACAGAGTCATCGTCCCTGTAGCTTCCATAGCTGACATCAACAGTACTGAGGAAAAGCATAGTATGACTTGGGAAAGCACAGAAAGACATGTGACATCTTTATTTTAAATCATTTTGTGTTATTTAAGAAAAATGAGATTGAAAACATCTGACAGATACCATTTTTTCCAGCTCCACACCTTCTGCAGACCCTGGGCCACATATAGGTGACAAATGTGGAAACTGCAAACTTGTCTGTACCAGAGCCATGCTACCAAATTACACTGAAGCCTTGATCAAGTCATGTGTTAACTGTCGTGCCTTGCCTTGTCTGTAAGATGGGAATAATTTCGTTCACCAGCCCATTTAACAAGGACACTGTAAAATTTACTTAATGTCTGTGAAGAGACAAAACCCAGAAACTAGAAGGACTAGGAGAATAGTGAACTTCATTCAATATTGCTTTATTTGGATAGCCAGCTGGCTGATTCCTAGGGTGCCAGTAAGATGTTGACCCATTTGGCAAAAGCTAATATTATTTATATTTGTCTCACTGAAAAATATTGTCCCTGTGGCTTGGGTTTCAGGCTAAGCAGCTTGTATTCTATATCATAAAGCCAGTAAACACCACCAGCACCAGCTCTTTACATCTTTAGGTAAGAGCAAATACTACAGCCATTGCAGGGGAGCAAAAGGCAATACAAAAAGAAGGATAGCAGAAGATACAGATAATCGTTTGGATAGGACCCCTATGACCTCATGGCATGACAATGGGGTATGTTAAATTGGATGGTCTAAGTAAGACCACACATTAACAGGCTAAGCAGTGTTTTGGAAGCCACAGAGCTCTGAAGTCACTTCTACTTACTAAGTGGGTGACCTCTGGAAGAAATCTTATCTTTTTGGGTCCACCTTTTCAATCTATAAATGGGAACTATAACGACCTCATGAGACATGGACAGTACCACTGCGTAATATTTGTACAAAATTTTAGCAGCAGACAAAAAAAAAAA
>VWZK01010299.1:91356-117327 GCA_013396935.1 Baryphthengus martii | reverse complement strand
TCCCTCTCTCTTTCCCTCTCTCCCCCCCCCCGCCTCTCTGTATTCCTGCCTTCCTCCTCTCGCCCTGTCTCTTGCTATCTGCCTTTGGTGCAAAGTGCTTTCCCCTCTGGAGTCCTAGCTTGCTTCCCTGAAGCCTTTTATACATTCCCTAGCTAATTGCTGCAATAGAGAAATGAAACCCTAATCTTAGTAAAGATCTTGACGTCAATGTAAAAGAGGGCTTTACTTTGGCCAGGACTGCAGTGAATAGAAAAATGAAATTCTCAAAACTTTTTTTTTTTTTTTCTCTCAGAGAGAGGAGAAAAAAAAAAGACAGACAGCGAGGGTGGAACTTTGCTTTGCTTTGCAAAGGAAAAAGAAAAAAAAAACAACAAAAACATCAATAAGCTTCTGACTGCTCTTACGAAATGCTTTCAAAATTTGGAAAAAGTATTTTCATATGACATGGAAGGTGACACAGCAATGCAGGCTTCTGTTGTCAATCTTTTTTTTTTTTCCCCTCATGGCTGTTTTTTTCTCCTTTGCCCTTTTGTCTTTTCCAGGAAGGTGTACAAGTTGAGGCATCCCAAGAAAGGGCACATATCTGTACATTTTCCTCCCACCTCCATGAAGTACAACACGTATAGCATTTAAATATCTTTTTTTGTCTTCTTGATATTTAAGGAAACATAAGGAAACACCCAGGACTGACTTCATCTACTGATGTGCAAGAGAAGATGAGAGAGAAAAAAAACAGGTTTTGAAGAATTTAGAGATTTTAAGGTAAAGTTTTCTGCTTAATAATAATATGCTACAGCCTTGAATGCTGGTAATCAGCTGTTTCAGGGACTTTAATATTCCCCTGTTATAACTGTCTGATAAGGATAGCTAACTTTTGTTTAAAAGCTTATAGAAAAAAGAGAAAGGAAGAAGTTTCCTCTGGCAGAGCCATGTGTGCTCTAACAGCAACAAGCATCCCCTGCATCACCATGCTGAAGGTTTGCTTTGTTCATTCGCACTTCTCTTTGTTTCACATCTCTAGTCCAATATTTAGTCCTCTTTCCATGTGATTTTTTTTTTTTTGGCACAGTAGACATTTTGTTTGGGTTTTTTTGTTGGTTTTGTTTTTAGCATGGTTCTAACTTCCCCTTAGGTAAATATTTTATATATTCTGTGTTGCAGACATCCATAATTTTAGTTTTGAGTGGATGTCTTCTCTATGTGCTGATGTAGGTTCTCCTCACCAGATACATTTTATTCCCAGAGATGCCGGCATGATATCTAACCTCTGTCAACTCACA
This sequence comes from Baryphthengus martii, assembly GCA_013396935.1. Classification (NCBI taxonomy): domain Eukaryota; kingdom Metazoa; phylum Chordata; class Aves; order Coraciiformes; family Momotidae; genus Baryphthengus; species Baryphthengus martii. The sequence continues at coordinate 116,047 of VWZK01010299.1, read as the reverse complement.
TCCTTAATGAGTAGTACAAGCTTCCTTCATTAATGTATCTTAGTCTTCATCGGTCATCACTATCCATGCAGTGCTAGCAATTGTAGAAGGTAAATACCATCAGTCTTCCCTATTCTTGGGACTTTCATTTTTTGATATTGCAGTGTCAACTGGGCTGCCATTATACTAGGATGTATAACTCTACAAAGGCCACTCCACATCTTGTCTTGGGCTCACCAAAGAAATGTTTGTTTAGGTAGCATAGTATCAGGCATTTGCAAAAGATATCATCACCCAGACAGGATATCTTCCAGCAAATGTTTACTCAAAGAAACCTTTCAAAGAAATAACTTTAAAAGGTTACGCACATTAAACCAGTGACCTTGTGTGTTGCTAGCATAAACAAAAAAAAAAAAAAAAAAGGAATCTGAGTTTCTTTTTCAAACTATAACAATTTTTAAGTCAAAATGTTGGTGATGACAGTGTTCTGTTGCCATAGAAAGGATCGTAACCTCACAGATCTGACTTTATTACTAAAACTTGCAAAAACACGTTGTAAGCAGGCATTTATATATCCCCACACATGGATGAGTCACTGTGCTCATGTCATGTGAGCACAACACAGGAACAAGGGTCCCCAGAGCTGCTAAACTAGCTTACTGTCTGACCTCAGGCAATCACATGTAATCATTGATTACAAGCAGTCTTAAACCCAGATTGCTCTTCTGTAGATCCTCCACTAAAACATACATGATTCTTGTCTGAGAAGGCCCCCTGTCTTTATTTTGGGAAGGTTTCTAAAAAGGCACGTGTGGAAGTTGTTGATGACGATGCCAGATGAATCATCAGCCATTGTTTCTCAGAACTGTTCGCAAACAGCTCTGAGGACAGTCAAGCTCAGGCTCTTCCTGTTCCCCGGAGGTAAAGCCAGGCAAGAACCTATGCTGGGAACACAATGTAGTCTGGGTTCCTGTGAAACAACTGCCCCTACTCACAGTGTGCTTCATGGGTGAAGAGATTGTTTGTAAGACAGCTGGAGACCATCTGGCTACAGAGCTTTGAAGTGCATTGGAAGCTGAGAAGGAAGCCCATGGAGCACTAGTGTGAGATGGTATTTCATATTTACACCTTCCTTGTCTATAAGGCAGGCTGTGTGTATTGAATTAAACAGAACTACCTCAAATAGTGTGTTTGAGAGCTTCAGTGAAGAGATGCTGATAATCACCTAATCCAACCATAAAGACAAAAATCTTTTGACTAAGTAAAAGTGTAAAAGGACAGGTTGTGCTGTTGTGGTCTTCGGAAGCGGTCTGTCCCTGGCTTCTCAGCTTGACAGTCAGTACAACAGCCCTCAACAGAGAAGGAAAGTGTAATATCCACTTGTTGATACTGCTTCTGTTCTTCTTGTCTGAGAGGAATAAACACCAGGACGAACAGTTTCAGCCGTCACAAGTACAAGGGAAACTACTATTTGCATCTTTTGTGAAAGATGTTGTCTGCAGCATAACCTCATGTTGAAGCCAACAATGTCTTGTCACAGAAACTATGATTGTCATTTGCCTCTTCTTGAAATAAGGAAGAGAGATTAGATCTTTCAAACTTCAAAGCATTAAAAGAGCCTTTACTCTCTTGAAGGAAAACTGGATAAATTTGACATGTGAGGAAGAATTCTGCAGGGTTGAAGATATGCACCAAAGAACTGAGATAGGATTCAACTAAAGCTCATTTCAGTTACCTGCTCTGCCGTACCTTCCTATATAATTTGGGCACAGCCCTACAATGTTCCTCAGTTCTCCATCAGCAAAAGAAAATAAAAGTCCACCCGTAATCTAAGGAGCAGTCAGGTTCCGTAATGGGAAATTAAACATATCATCCATAATTTGTCAAGGTGGAATGAGCAAAGCCAACAACGTTAAAGCATTCACTGTTACTAGACCTTGTATGTGGCTAAAGTCAACAGTATCGGTATAGATGTTCATATTCTGTAATGTTTATAGAAATCAGTGCCATCAAAACCGTATCCATGCATAGCTTCATGTTTCTTCCCAGTTTCAACCACAGTAGCATGAAGATTAGGACACGGCCAGCTAGTAAGTTTGTTTACTGCAGCTCTCTTGATAACTGTACCTAGACACAGGAATCTGAGGTGGAGTTACTACTGCTCAGGCCACTTTCTCTGATCTCATTTTATAGTGGATCCACCCGAGCTTTCTGCATGTCAGATAGATAGTGGATTTTACAGCCTTCACTTCCTTGTGTAGGCCTTTGTTTGTAGCTGAACTATCCTAGCAAGCTGCCATGGCACTCAATAACACTCTATCTAGATACCTAAATGCAAGATGCTAAAGCTCAAAACAAGCAAACTGATTGATATTTTGGTTACTCAGCCTTATATTCTCAGACTAAGCAAGCCCATTTTGAATGCAGTTACTCTTTGCAACACAGATGGGAAAGGGTACCTCACAGTGACAGGCAAGCAAGATTGCCGCTGCAGTCCTACCCACAGGAGATTCATGGGTGAGATCATCCCAAAGGATTCAGCACAACCTGTGTGCCTGCCTTGCTGCTTCTTACTCCTTTCACTGCCAAAACCAAAGAATGAAGCTTTTTGTTCAAGAGCTAGTTAGCGTGTCCATGAGCTTATCCCTAGAGAATTGTGCAGCTGCAGAGTGATATGGCTGGAGATGGAGAGGAGAAAGTTAAGCTTAGCTTTGCCTCCCTGGCCCTGGGCAAAATTTGTTTATTGCAGCCAAACAAGAATTTGTACCTCTCATAAAATTGCATCTTTTATCTTTCCCAAAAGAGAAAAATCTCCCCCTTCTCTCAGCAACAATTCCCTCACTTAAAATGCTGTAGAGTATTGACTGTCTATTTCCACGGTTTATTTTTTTGATTAAGATCAGCAGCATATATTTTTTAAGAAATAACACCTTTAATGAAAAATAATTTTTTTCAGGCGAATCCCAGTGATACCTGGATGGATTACCCACAGTGTGGATTCACGAGGCCCTGCCTTCCTTCGTCACTCCTGGCCGCAGCACCACGTCTGAATGGAGCAACGTTCATCCCGCTGGCACCCAGCCCCATTCTGTCTGCTTAAAGCTGCCTCTGTTCTCTACAGGAATCCGCTTCCCACCCTTTCAAAGGTGAGCACACTAAATATATCCTTGCTGCCTAATTTATTTACCTTTTATATCAGCCTTGGTTTTGTTTTATTTGGGTTATTCTACCACTGCCTTTACACTGGATAATTGAGAGTTGATTTTTCTATGAAACTGGCAGCTGTGAGAGATGCTGATTTAATAGCTGGAAGACTTGATTCCTCAAGTTTCTCTGCGGTGGGGCTGAGTACAGGTAGTGAGAACACAAACTGCTGACATGAGTAGCTCTCCATGGCAGTTTGGCCATGCCCACTCAGTTCACAAGGCAGCACTGCAATTTGAGGTGATTTCATCCAATAGATGCCAAATTGAGACAGTATTCAAATGAACTAAAGAAAAAAGGCCATGTGATTGGGACACTTCTGAATAGGAAGAGAACAGAATATCCTAAGAGATGGCAAGTTATACCTAGACTGTAGAAATAACTGAGGCTCTCTTATAGTCACGCCGCAGTGGTTCAGAAAGTTTGAAGTGCACGAGAAACTAGGGCTGCTAATGTCTGCAAAACCTGTTTGGATTTCAAAGCTGTCAGTCTGGCACCTTTTAAGAGCCTGAATTTATTGTATGACAGCAAAGTGAAATAATTTACTTGTGGGTGTGGGTGTGTAATAGTGACAAATTTGAGGCTAGAAGAATTCCTCACATCCCTTGGCTAATGATACCCAAATTTCTATGCAAAACAAAAATAATCTCCCTGTTTCAATAAACTACAGTGAACAAACCTGATGCTAAAACACACCTGGCTGAGTCAGACTTAATTTTGGAACAAAACAAAACACCTCACCCACCCTAAAAGATAAGGTAGTTTCTCTTAAGAAAAACAGAAAAGCTGATCTATGAACAAAGACAATCAGAAGATTTCATCAGAAGAAAAAAAAAAAAAATAGAAAAATCAGTCAGCCAAAATACTCTGAATATTGCACAAGAAAAGGAAAAAAAGACTTAAATGTACTGATCCTGAGAAGAGAACAACTTTGTCTGATTGTAGATCACCTCCCAAACTCCCAAGAGAAGCTGGGACTAGAATTTCAATTTTTCCATTCATATAACTATCCAGGTGAAGGATATAGGTAGGGGAGTCTCATATAGCTGCCAGTAAGCTATGATGTTAATGTATTCCTACCAGTCTAAAGCACCAGAGAGATGAGAGGAGGTTGGTAAAATTTTAGCAGTATCTCTATAGCAGTTTCTAAGTAAGTTGGCTCCAAATTCTAGAAAAACCCTCCAGTCCCAGCATTCCCAGCTGAGAAGGGACCATTTCCTTTTCCCCAGCAAACCACTGACCTTTTCTTCAGTGTATCCCTCCGGAGAGCTCCTAACACGAAGTGTTTCAGTGGAAATAAATGAGGTGTGTGTCCTTATCATTCCTGTTGCTTGTTTGTACATGAATTTCAGTTGCCAATGATAGCTATACACAACCCAGACTTTCAATCTCCCTCTTTCACATCCTGATACACTTTCAAGTTCCACCTTCTGCAGATAATTTTCTGTGCAAGAGTGGAGGCAGACATAATGAAATACTATAGTAAAGATTCTCATGATCATGTTTTTAGTTAAGTTAGAAACAAATTGCCAAGAATCCTGTTTCCTTGAACTTGAATCCTTATAGAAGGTGTAATATGAAAATCACTGTGTTTTGCCCCAAATACTCATTTCCCTTCCAATCTGGAGCGTTGAAACACAAAATATTTAAATGTCTTACCATGACAGTAAGTTATGCAGTAGCTTGCCTTTCTGAGTAGAGGGCTTCTCAGAAGGAGACTCTTAGATGCATGATCTGTGTGCTCTAAGTATTAATCAAAGTCTAGGAAGTGGTGGGTGCTGAAGTGGAAGCCATTAGAAATCTATTATTTTATCATCATTTTGCTCAGATTTGATGTTAAAGTGGTACTGCACTCCCCATCTTATTTTCAGCTTAATGTACCAGCAACAATTAATAAAAAATGGTGTTTTCAAAACATAAAACCAAGCTGTCTTCTTCTCAGATAGACCTGGTCTACGCTATGCATAAGCAATAAACTTTTGTATAACCCTACTGCTAATCTGAAGTCAGTATCAACAACCTGTCTCCTACATTTCTTAAACTCTAAATCAGATCCTTTAACGATGCTATACATGCAATATCTCACAAAATGCCATCCTAGTGCTCTTGCAAACTGCTCCGTTCAGTTCAACCCTTCTCCATCTTGCCAGGCACAAATGCAATGGAATGACCACTCCAGCAGACAGTTGAGTGGTTTCACTAGCGCTTTGTTCTCAGTGGTAGCTTATCTAAATACCATTCACACTCAGTCTCAGATCAGAAAAATTTGGGTTTTTTTTTCAGTGGGATTCAAATTTCCAACCTAGCCTTGCTTCTCATAGATTTGTTGGATACTCCATCATTTGTATGTCATTTATAAATCATGAATTTGCAGCCAAAATACTAATCTTTTCATCCTTGGAAACAAGGAAAGTACCTAGACTTTCTTGGCTGATGCAGTACAGAATTCATAGGCAGTTTACTTTCCTAAGTAAGGACTTAGAATTTCTCATATCAAAGACTGAAAGCCAGAGCTTCTTTTTTCATTTCAGTATTTTCAATATTCATGACAGAAACTACAGATGAAATCATCATTTTTGATGAAACCATATTGTAATGGTCCAAAACTCCCTGTAAACAACTTGGTTTTATATGTTTACTTTCAGGCCATTTGAAGATAGGCATTTCTTTAACTCCTTCAGTTTCCCAGATTCTTTATTACAAACTGTTAGGCATATACAGGACACGTGCACAACATGGCTTAAAGTCTGCCTTAGCCCCAGGGTTTTAGCTTTTTTCTAAACTGCTCAGAACATCTGCTAATGATCTTTTTTTTTTTCCTCTTACTGTATTTCCCTCAGTTTGAAAAATTGTCATACAGAGCACTTTCTTTGCTACATTAGAAAAAGTTAGTTCTATCATCCTAAAACAATCTACATGGTAATGCGAGAAGTGTCCACTGTGCTTCTTATAGTGGGATGTTAAATATGTATAAATGTACGTGCTTTTTTTTCTCCCCCTTGAGGGCATTTTCCAGACCTCTGGTGACACATGAAATAGAGGAAAACATTTGAAGTCAGTCACCTCTCAAAACCAAAAAACCACCCCACTCTTCAAATAATATTTCATTTTTACATGTAATCCACAGATAACAGAGATGTTAGACAGGATACTAACTCAATAATGTGAGCTGTAGAAAGTACTCAAGAACTGTGTATGATGAGAAATTTGAATACTCGCTTTTATTCTGCTGCCACTAACTTCAGGCTTATTCAGAATGTAGTTTTAGTGAAAATTCTGGTTTGATTCTAGTGAAATTTAACTTCTCCATTCCCACTTTGGGATGTTTTTTAAATTCATCTTAATTTCATTACCCTGTTTTGTTTAGAAATTATTTAGGCCTAGGAAGCCTTGTAAATGTGTGTTCTTTCAATCTTCACTTTCTAGGTGGTCAGAATTATGTGACGCTTGTGCAATGCAATGGTTTGTTTCTTCCACCTCCTACCACAGTGCCCCACATTAGGGCTGTGATTTGTGCTCATTTTTTTTGTGGTCTGTGTTTTACAATAGTAAATATGATGTTTAAGTTAAACAATCAACTATGCTAAGCCTCAGATTAGTATATATTATAGACAATCCCTACCCTGAAGAGCTTCAATTTAAATAGGAAAGATTGAAGGAGAGAATTGGAGAAAGGGATGCCGTCCCTGAGAAATTCAGCAATTTGCACAGTCACTAGCCAAGATTTGAATTTAGGCTCCTGTAATTATTTTATATCAATAAGTTTCTCTACTCTTTTTACCAAGCCAAGGAGTCATTCCAGTCAGAAATAAAAATAAAACAGCATTTTGATTCTCAGGTCTTCATTGACTTGATGTTGTCACAACCAATGCGAGTCAATGACAGAGGGTAAAGATCTTGATAATTTAGTGTTAGAGTACTCCAGAAGAGCGAGTTTATAAAACGAGCAATTCAAGAAACATAACTTAAAAAAAACAAACCAAAGAGTAAAAACTTTAAGAGAAATTTAACAGAGTTACAGAGTTCAGTTTTTTTGCTTTTTATTCCCTCACCACATCCTTGTTCTGAGCAAGTTTTGTTGTGTATAGTTGTCTAAATACCAGTTGTGGGGTCTGTTATACCACCTTCCTAATCTAAAGAAGAAACAATATCCAAGTAGCTAGTCTCCTCTTGGGAAAGGTATAGTCATTATGGATGATGAAAGCTACTTGTTCCAAGGTTCAGCATGACAGCCCATTTCAATAACTGCAGTGAGCATGTACCCAAGAGCATTAGTCTTCATTTTTTCCTAACAATATTTGAACAGGCAATTGAAAGGAAATGTAGTGATTCTGAAAGATAAATATGATTCTCTTTACTTCAGTTGTGAAATAAGTGTTTTAGATGGATCAGTAGATTAAGAGTCAAAAAAACCTGACCCCTCCCCAGTCAGTAAACAACTTTGTGCATTTAAGTAAGCCACTGGAAACCTCTACAATGTTTTCCCTATGTATGTTTTACCCAAAGACTTGTGTCACACACAGGCTTTTATGAATCTTAATTGAGCTTATTGAAGTCCTATTTACATCTTCAGAGTAAAGATTTTCTGTAAGTGTCAGCTATTACTAACAGCAGTAGTAAGAATACAGCAGACACACAAATGAGTGACATTCGCCTGTAAGGTTTCATTATATCTTGAGCCATTCACTCACTCCTCCCTACCCCTGTTGGGATCGGGAGAACTGGAAGAAAAAGGTAAAACCTCTTGGACTGAGATAAGGACAGTTTAATGGGAGAGTTTAATACAAGGAGAGATGTAGTAATAACAGTAATAATAATAAAAGAATGTATAAAGCAAGTGATGCACAATTGCAATTGCTTGTCACCCAGAACCCGATGCCCAGCCTCCTTCCAGCCCTGATCCCTCCTTCCCCAGCCAGCCCCTCCCATTCTATACTGACCTTGTGGTATCCAATATGCTCTTGTCTAGTTCAGGTCTGCTGTCCTGGCTGTGCCCTTCCCAGCTTCTTCTGAAAATTAACTCTATCCCAGCCAAACTCAGGACAAGAAAAAAGAAGTTGAAGCTGTACCACTCCCCAGCAAAATCAGATCATTTTCCCAAAACCTCCTCAAAATGACTTCCAAAATACTGAAGCATACGCATATCTAACTTTAAGCAAGAATTATTCAGTCCAGCATAGAAACTCCAAAAGCATGTATTTTCAAATGCAACTGGCATCTTGCACTTGTACAGAAACCAGTTTCTTATGACAGCATTAGATGAACTGTTCTGTCCTTTAAACACCTATGCAAAAGCAGTATGAAAATGCCTGTAGGAAGGACGTTCCACTTTTGACTTTCCACTGCCCTATGCCTCTTGAGATCACTGACACCAGTACAAGTTAGGTGTATCGTTATCCTTTTCCAAGGATGTATCTGTTTACCTGTATGGTGTGCACCAATGGCGGTGATTGTAAAAAGAAACAAAGCAATGAAAAATCGTGTGTCCACGTTTGCAAACAGCAGCATCACGATCAAGTTCAGCATGGCAACTCATAAGTGTACAGTTTTTTTAAAGAAGCATAGCTCTGCATTGGTTCAGTTAGTGCTCATACAATATCATCACTGCTGTAATTCACAGCAGTAGTAATTTGCTGCGGTTTAAAAAAAAAAAAGTCAAAGCATTTTCTAATGTTAATTTTCCTTGAGAACTAAGGAGCTTAACAGCAACTAAGTCATAGCTAGTTTTATGGGAAACATAAAAGATAATAACAATGAGTTGAATAATCATAACAACACTTAGCACTTACGTAGCTCAGTGTACTTTCAAAGTGCTGTACAAATACGAAATAATTCATTTTAATTAAAAAGGCCTTGAAAAGATTAAAGGACCCTTGAAATAAGTGCGTGCAAAGTGTTGCTCATTACCTCAACGAGAGCAAAATCTAGCCCCAAATACCTTTGTTTGAAAATAAAGGAAATAATGCTGCAACCTAAGCTTAGGGGAAAATCCACATGGTATAAGCCTTAAGAAATCACAGAATCACAGAATATTAGGGGCTGGAAGGGACCTTGGAAGATCATCGAGTCCAACTCCCCTGCCAGAGCACGAGCCTAGAGTAGATCATGCAGGAACGCGTCCAGGCAGGTATTGAATGTCTCCAGAAATGAGTGAAGCTACTGGCACAAGTAAAACCTGTAAGATCAAACCTTAACTGATATATCATAGCTTTCTCATTTTTTTCTATTTTACTTTATTCCAGATATTTCAGTCTGTCAATATGCCAGGCAAAAAGTCCCACTGACTTCAGTAGGAGCAGTACCTCAGCAGTTTTTATGTGCTTTCTAAGAAGGCATTTGTCTTTCATGATTGGTTCCATTTCACGTCATCTGTAGTGCTCATAGCTATAAAATGAAGAAGCTTTTTGTGTGTATGTCAAACCACACCTTTCCCCAAGAACAGGGTTTGTTCACTGTGCTCCTGCTACCTGCCATCTAGAGAAATGCTGTACTTCCTGTCAGAGACCTCCCTTCTCTTCCTTGTAAGAAGGAGGTTGCCAGTAAAAGGGCAGTACGCTGCACCAACTGACTTTCACAAACCCGTTTTACTTGTCTTTTTACACTTTGCTAGGACCTGCTTCTCTATGGTGATAGATGCATACCAGCTGCCATTCCGTCCTTCATACTGGTCAAAACATCAAGGCTGCATGCAGCAAACAAGAGTATTCTTGAGCTTCTTCTCACAACTACAGGCCATACCACCTGATACACTTTCCTTCCTTCCCTCTTTGTCTCACTTTTCCCTTTCATAACAGACCTGCATGAACTTGGGATGCATCTCTCAATCTTTTCAGTTTAAAGCATACTAAAGTGTTAATCCATACAGTGGTAAACTCTCAAAGGCAGTTTCTCTAGTGCAAAAAATTTGTACCTAACCAACCCACATAGTGCTACAATAAACTCAGCCAGTCATTGCTATCTCTAGTGACAATCAAGGAAAGATCCCTCTGGCTGTTGAACTCCATTAGTCTTCATAACCATTTTCAGCAATCTATTCCAAAGATATTTTAACTAGATTTATATAAAACATCCTTTCTGTTTTTCAGGTGTTTCTTCATATTCTACTCTCAGAAGTCTCTGGTAATAACAGATCTCTGAGAGCATATCGTATCTACAGCCAGCATTCTGTAAGTGTGTAAGAGCAATGAAGTGATTTCTGGTCAGTAGATTTTATGAGAATGAACAAGGAATTGCTGCTTGCATCTTAGACCTTAAAAACTTATCTGTGAGAAGTGTACCACTTAGATATGTGTCCCCTTTGGAGGAGTTGGTACAGGAGAAAACAGCAGAGTATACATTAGAGGTGGCAGCACATAAAACTAGAGGAATAGTTTAACAAAAGTAATCAGCAATTCTGGATTACTTTTGGAAGCCAAGGTGTGCTATTTGTTGGACAAAACTGAGTGAATGTTTGGTGGAATAACTTGTCTACATACATTTAGGAGTAGCTTATATGGTGATCACAGCCTGAATAAGAAACTACTATTCATGATTTCAGTTCTGCCTGTTCTAGCAAATACAAAATGCCAGGGTTCTGGGCTTGAACATTAACCCAGTATTTTCAAAGGCCCAAAGCTTAAGCTCTAGAATACAAATTTTAAACAAGCCAAAGATTTTTACCAGAGAATGGGAGTGAGAAAAGGGCAGAGAGATGTTCTTGTATGAATGAACCCCTTTTTTTTTTTTAGTCCATGATCCGTAGTGGATTCACTGACCTCTAAGAAGCTTATATGCCTCATCATCCTCATCTTACAATGACTGATTTACATCAGAGCTAAATGCAAATACAAGTATTGCAACTAATTTTTTATCATGAAGTGGAAAAAAAGATTCAAATCTGCATAACTGTTTTGAGAAGAGATTACATATATTAGGCAGCTATGTTTAACGTTTTTCACTAGATAAAATTTACATTATCTCCATATTTCTCTTTCACAGCTTCTGATGGAAGTCAGGTATTTTGCAAGTTTAACACCTCTCCTTCAGGCATATTCGGGTTAAAAACAGTAGCTTCTGGCTATTGCTTCTGGCTAGGGATTCCCTCTGGATCTGGATGACCTGTATGCCCTTGAGTGAGCCAGAGCAGACTGTAGGGGAATTACGTGTACAGAGAATCAACTCACAAGTGGACACGGACTCAAGTCCACATCTATTTTGTCTCTCGTGATTTTGCCCTTTGGACCTTAATGATATTTAATACATTGATATTTCTGAGACACTTTTTTATTACAGAATTTCAGGCCATAAATTCAGACAGATCTGGTGAGGTCACAAGCAAATTAGAGCCGTCTTTTCAAGATGTATGAAGTTCAGCCATAGTTCACAGTCACAGTGATTGTATTTTCCAAAGCATCCTATGCAATGTGATAACATGAGCTTCTATCAGCCAGCAACAAGGAATAACAAGATGTCATTTCTGAGAGGCAATGATAACTCACTAGTATTTGTGCAGATTACTGAGAACAGGTGTGCAGCTGATTCCACTCATTTGTATTAACAGGTGTATTAGGGTATTGTATCTTATCACATTAATCAGAGTGAATTGAGTTGAGGAGTTGACTAGCAACCAATTAAAAATTAATGAGGGGCCATGCAATAAAAAGTAATTCTTTATGCTGCAGCAGATAAGTGGAAATACTGTTGTTGCGAAAATCGGAGGCCTTTTGCCTTTTCACCTCCAAGAGCTGAGTAAACTCACACAGTTAGGAAGGCATTGCTGCTTCCAACTTCTCTAAAAGTTGCAGGTGTATTTGAAGATATGAAAAGCAACAAAAGCACCAACTTCACATCCTGCAGATAGACAAAGATGTAAGGACTGGATAAGCATTCCAGGCACTTGGAAGAGCATGGTTATACCAGCAAACCTGGCTCCACATGTTCTGCTTTCCTATGTCTCATTTGCATTACCCAGATAAATCCCTCGAACAATTTAGAATGTGAGAGCAGCTCAAACTATTCTGAGTAACAACAGTACAAAGCAAGTCATCTCCCCTTGATAACTTTTTTTTTTGTTGGTACTTAAACTACAGTTTTGAGTCACTGTGAAGTACAAGTACATCCACATAACACAAATAATATATTGCTTTAGTAACATGTGTCTCTGTGTTGCAATATCTGAATTACAGAAACTTGCCAGCACAGGCAGGGACCTGTGGAGTCCAGCTCTGTGCCAGAATAGGCTTGTTCTCTACAATTATTCTGAAGGGATTGTCTCAACAGGTAGAAGTTTCAAGGCATGTGACTTCTGCCACTTCTCCCAGGCAGACGACTTAACAAACCAACAATTACTAGAGTTCAAAAGGCTTTTAATCTCTATATTTTCTTCTGAAAAGGCCACTCCATTGACCTTAGTTTTGCTAGAAAAAGGGAAATGTGGCAGCTGGTTTTCTCCACTGTTGACACAGTTCGGTTACTTGTAGACAGCTACAGAGAATCACAAAGTGGTGGAGGTTAAAAGGTACCCTGAGAGATCATTTGATCCAACCTGCTTGCTCAAACTAGGGTCAGCTAGAATACGCTGCTCAGAGCCCAACCCTGTCAGGTTTTCAATATCTCCACGATAGAGATTCCACAACCTCTCCTGGCAGCCTGTTCAAGTATTTGACCACCTTCAGTGAAAATGGTTTTTTGTCTGCTAAAGTGGACTTTTCTGTGTTTCAGTTTGTGTCCGTTGCCCCTTGCATTCTCAGTGTTGCCCAGTAACAAGAGTCTGGCTTCGTCTTCTTTACTCCCCTCACATCAGGTATTTAACACATGGATATGGGTGACAACATGACAGACACGCCCCAGCCTGGGCTGAACAGTTCCAGCTCTTTCAGACTCTCCTTGGGTGAGAGAAGTCCCAGTTCCTTAGTGAGCTGCATAGTCCATGCTGGACTTGTTCCAGCATGTCCATATTCCTCTTGTACTGGAGAGCTCAACGCTGGACACAGTACTCCAGATAGGGCCTCACCAGTGCTGAGTAAAGGGCAAGATCCCCTCCCTTGGCCTGCTGTTAATGCTATCCTTCATGCAGATGTTGTTAGTTTTCTGTGTTGCAAGATTGTGTTATTGGCTCATGTTCAACTTGGAGTCCACCAGGACACCCAGGTCACCTTCTGTTAAGCCGCTTCTCGGACAGTCAGCTCCAGCATGTACTAGGGCATGAGGCTGTTCTCCAGGTGCAGCACTTGGCACTTCCCACTGTCAAACTGCGTGAGAATCCTGCAGGCTCATTTCTCCAGTCTGTTTATGTCCCCCTGAACATAACCATCTGGTATAGCATCCCCTTTGAATCTTCCTTTGGGCAAAGAGCATACAATGGACCATGCAAGTCTGTAATTCAAATTCAGTTGAATTGCATCTGAGATCAGTCTTGGCTTGGAACAATTTGTGTTGTTCCACTGGCAAAAAAAGATCATGGTACGGTTTTTGACAACTGTTCTAGGCTATGCAAAGCCTGCAATGAGGAGAGGGGCTCTGCTGCTCTAGATACATCTTTCTTACACTTATAATGTGATAAGTACCATGTTGAGTTTTTTTAATGCAGAATAACACGTCTCCTAAAATTGCACAGAAAGGGGAAAAAATAGTTGTAAACTTTTCAGAAGTACAGAGAAATCAGGAAACTAGAAAATAATGTGCACTGATCATTGGCTCGCTTCGTGGCTGAGGGTAAGCCTTTCATCTTTATGTCTCCATTTGTTGCAAATTACTGTTTCTCTTCATCTTTCATATCTTAATGGGAAACAGACAGTGTAGAGTTGCTTCTAATTTAGATTTTAAATCTCATTGCCAGAGTATCCCACCCATCCTGATCCATATCCTCTACTTGTACAAGTGGTTATGTCATTTTCTCAATAGTTAATGTCGGGTCTTTTTGGCAGCAACGTTTTCTTCCATATAGGTGGTTCATATTAAATAAGCTGTCTGCCTGTACTACTCAGCTTAAGTAGCAAGTTAGCTATACATGTAGTTGTCTTCTGCACCCTCTGCATCCTGGAGGAAAAATAATGTGTTGGCATATTGGCAGCACATGGCCTACAGTGATAGGCCTGGGGATTTATGGCCAAATACATCCTACATGACAAACAGCCAAGAGGATCAGGTAAAGCCACTATAGACTAATCTTGGGACAACTAAGGGGCAACAGTAAAATAGCACAGTACTGTTCATAGAAGACATAGAAGCTTCCCACAGAAGAAAATAAAACCAGTCATAAAACCAGAACCCTCAGGTTTCATGCTGAAGAGAATTACTCAGCTTTTCACCTCTTCAAAATACAAAAGATTAGAATCATTTCTTCTGAAGTACTTCAAATTGAAGAGGCATAATTTTGTCATGAATCACTAGTGCTACCTCCTGTGCTATACTGATATTTTCTTGGAAGGCATTCATACAGATATCATCCAGACTCACCTTTGCTTAGTTTTTGAGATCAAACAACATACTATCTGGGATGAAAAAAAATAATCGTAATGATATGATGAAATGACTCAGAGCAAATACATACCAGATCCTGGTCAGGATGAATTTTATGGAAAACTAGGCAAAGAATTTCTGTGCTATGGAAAGAACAAGTAACAAAGGGCTACAAAGAACCTTATACTCCAAAGGTCCTCATTTACAACACGTATTATACAAACATATCTCTGTAAACAAAGAGTTATAAACACATTATGTGACAGAGCACTTGAGGAGCCTTCTGTATTCCAAGATAGTCCCATAACACCACCAGATAGCCAAAAGCATGCTCTCAGTCTGTTTGAGATCAGACTGCAAATCCCATATACATCTATGATAAGCAACATAAGAATTATGGTGGGCAGCTCTCTGAGGCTTTCTGTTTGGACCAAAGCTATCAAAACAGACAAAACTGGGATTCTGGAAACTGCCTGGACAAATAAATATGTCCCTAGAGCAGCTCTAAGTATGAAATACTTCCACAGTTCAGTGTGAATACCAGGTATTCCTGAAGCCTACAGCTAGCTTCAGTAGCATTCTTGCAGGAACATAACACTGGAGGGCAGTTATTTCAGTCTCATTCTGCCACTCAAACCTCTCAGTACAGTTCTGGTATCCCTCCAACCGACTGCAAATAAAACATCCTGTTGCAAGATCACACAAGGACCTCATGTATGCCACATACTCTTCAGAGTCCAGCACATTATTCGCTAAATAATGACAGCAACCAACAGCCACAGCTTCTTTTCTTAGCTGACTAGGAGAGCAGCTTCCAAGCTTTTTTGCTAGAAACGTCTCTTTGGGCTCATGATACTCTTGTAGTTCTGAACTTCACTTTTGTGACTGAATTTCCAGCTGGCTCCTGAATTCTTGCATCATTGTCATAATTGTATGGTTTGGAATTGGCAAGTTCAGGAGCTCGTCTCCAAATATTCAAGGTCATAAATTAAGAGAGATCTGATAAACACTAGGCAAAAGTCCGAAAACACACTGGAAGCATGAAGAAAGATCCTGGAGTATGCTGATCAAAAGGTAGAGTCATAACAGCTCAGGAGAATTCCAAATCTTCATCTGGCTAATACAACCTGCCCTTTTGTCAGCTCTTTGCAATCTCAGGATGGGGCAATTAGTAAAAGCCTTTCTATATATTTGCTTTGTTTGTGGAGAGATACATGATGTTCAAAGCTCAACATTTTGCCATGGCCCTTGAAAAGAAAATAAAAGCAAAATCTGGCTACATTGGAAAACAGCTCTTTGAAACCAGCCAGGTGTCTTCTTGGCACAGAAGCCCTTTTGCGATAAAAATCATGTTGGAGTATTTGGTTATGTTGGTTTTTTTTCCATTTTGTTTTCTTTTTAATAAGTCAGTATGACTGCAAGCCAAGATTAAACAGCGTGAAAGAGCCGAAGTGTTCTACCCAGCCCCACTGTGCCTGAAGGCTATGCCAGCTACAATACCTTTCAACACCATTCATTGTCCCATTGTGCAGAATAAAAAAATAAAAAGCCTTTTTGGCAAACATGGCTGAGACATTAAGGATAAAATGAATGGGGCTTAGAGGGGAAAAAAAAAAAAAGAGAAAATCGATAGTGAAACAACCTGCAGCTGACACCACCTGCTCTAAAAAGGAAGGGCTGCTGAATTTCATAAGCCATATTTGGGGTACTTGCCATCCATAGGCAATGTTTGTTTTCTTGTATTGTGCAGAAACACTGGCTTCTCTTTGTATACTCAGGTTTCTACAAAGGGCAGGCAAGCCAGACATAGATCATACAGCCTAAGGGATTTCCTCCTACTACGTAAAATATGGAAAAGCATATAATGATTGTGTTGACAAGAGGTCCTCCAGCTTATCTGGGAATTAGGAACAGCAGACTTTTAGGGAAGAGGGAACCCTGTAGGCTCAGTACATTGTTTCTACTGACAATATTATCTATGTTGATGCTTAATTTTCCTAACGTTAATCAGAAAATGGACGACTAAAGCACCCAATTGCTGGTGGTGATGGATGTGGTGTGATCTTGTTACCACAAGTAATTGGGAGTCAAGAGATAAGGTCTAATCCTAGCCTTGACAGGCTTTAGTTTATGTGGTTTACTGGTTTCTTTTTGTGGCCTCTCTATCCATTTATCTAAATTTTCCCATGTGTAAAAATGAAATATTAGTTTTTGATTTTAATCCAGATTATGAACTACCAGATTTTTTATTTTTTTTTTAATCACTGCCAAGACTTTTGTCAGAACTCTGCCCCCGTTCTTCCCTCTCCTCTGAAGCTGCAAGAAGGAATTCCCATTACTTTTCACCACTTACATGTAGATTCTTCTGCCTTTGTTTCCCTTCCCTGTCTAAGCACTTCACCATGATTTTGTGAGATTGTGCAAAGAGACAGTACCCCTTGGCCTGCCAAAATTATTACACCTTATCATTATTTAGTTTTCTTTCCATGTGTCCAAATCATGCACAAGAATGTGAGAAAGACTCGGAGTGTGTGTATGTACATACAAATAATTGATAGGATTATGCATCATTCCATCATAGTAGTAGTAGTAGTCTCTTTACCCACATTCACCTGGCAAACAGTCTTAAATCCATAACTTAATGAAACTAGGAATCTAAAGTACTGGCGGAAGGAGGCCTGTGGCAAGACCAGGAACTAAACGCCTATTTCTGGAGGTCCACTCAAGTGCTCTGTAGGTGACATCATTCAAGGGAAAGAAAAAAGTTAAAAGGAAAGAAGGGTTAAGGTGTGATGGTTTGTGAACTCAAAGATCTGAAGTGAAGGCCACAGGGCTTTCTACTCTTAAGAAATTTAAGAGACAAGGATTCAGCCTTTAGAACTTAGTTTTTTAAGGTTCATCATTCATAGTGCCAAGAAGAATGATTTCTTGCAATGAGTGTGAACAGATGCAACGTGGCAGATCCACAGCTGCTGTCAACAGTCAGAGTTTCATATGATTTTAGTGGAGACAGGCCAACATACATCAGCTGAGGGTATGTCCTGCAATGTGCTCGTGCATTTGTTGTTCATATGCTAAAAGCTAACCAGCATTTCTAGGGTACAGAAGATACTTAATTCCAGATTAGGAGAAGTACAGTTTCTTGCTTTTGAATGCAGTGGAAGATCATGTCAGAGCTGAACTTAAATGCAAAACCTGTGGACTTAATTTTGATGTTGACACAGAGATACTATGTCGTACTGAAAACCTGTAGTAAGTTTAGTCCTTAAAATGGGGATGATAATACTTCTGTGTCACTAAGGTAATGAAAATCTATGTATTTTTGAGACTCACAGTTATTAGGAAAATAGGGACAATACTAACACCAGAGGCAGTATTTTTTACAAATTAAAATTCTACATACGGAAAATAAAACAGCAGTTCAGACAGCAGATCACAAAACCCAAATAAACCTGAAAATGTAAAAATGAGCAGCCAGCGCATACATGCACTTTCCATATCTTCCTCACACTCACCAAGATCTTTGGAACATACTATGCAAAAACACTCCTCTGTTGTCAGCCCCTCATACACTGGAAACCTTCTGTGGCATTTAAAATTGGAACAATATTGTGTGGTTGAGCGAAATTTCAAGGCTCCTAAAAACTCATTCAAAACTCATTTCTGTACCATTATGTGAAAGAACAGACCTTTGAGAAAAATACTAAGATCAGATCTCCTATATTAAGTATCATTGAAAAATATTACACTTACCTGAACTTTTCAGGGTATTGGGCACATCAGGTATTGCAGATTACTGATCATTGAGGGAGTCCTCTGCTAAAGCTGCTGCAATAAAGATGAGAATCCTCTCCACTTTGCTGAACATCTACACTTTTCCACATATGTAACTTTACTCTGGTATCTTAGCGGAAAGAAAAAAAAACAACAACAAAAAGTTTCCAAAGCAGTTCTGGTCTTCATTCAACTAAGACATTCATTTAAATAAAGTGAAACTGCTTCTTCTTTTTGAGAAAAGGCTTAAGAAGCAAATTTGATGGAAGAAATAAATGAAAACATGTCTCTGTCTTCCCTTCTTCCTTTTAAAGAGCACAGGTGAAATAGAGTTTATCTGCTGCCTCAGGCCAGGTCACCTGTATTACAGGTGAAAGAATTTGAAACACCTGGATATAGTTTTTGTACCAGTCTCTTCCATGAATTCACCCGACCAAGCATTTTCAATAAATTCCTTTGCACAACTACTTCCCTTTTACCAATTAGCCACACTGAAATGGAAAATTATTACATTTACTGAAATGGAATCAAACCATTGTGCAAATCTCAGCCAAATTTGAGAATTCTTCATCATCAGTTAGAAAATAATCCCACAAACAATAGCCAATTAATTATTTTCTATACTACTGCTATGAAGCAATACACTCTTGTTACAGATGGTGAAGATTGACACAGAAGAATTGAAGCTCAAAGCCTCGATGGCAGGGCAGTAATTTATCAAGGCACTCCTAGGTCCTTCTCACTTCCACCTGACGCCCTTAAATTAGTGACCAAAACAGAGGATGCTCTGGTTTTCTCACCCACATGCATTATTTGGTTTTGTCTTTGCTGTTAAGAAGACTGTACTCATAATTTTCAGGAGCAAGAGACCAAAGCTGTGTGAATCTATGCTCCTGTGTCTTTTATTATTATTTTCATTGTATTATCTGAAAGCACAAGTCTGCCCAGAGAGGTAACCACATCACAGTCAAAAGCTAAGCAATGCAGTTGAGAACATACACTTAGACTGTGTTCACAAATCCTTATGTTAAATTTCCTTTTACTGTATCCATATGAACTAAAGCTTGTACACAGCAAAAGCAAAACACAGAAAAGTCCGTGGTGTCTTTTGGCTCATTCAGAAAGCACTTCCCACACTTTAGGGTAGAAGCAGGTTAAAAAAATGGTGAGAGAGATGCACAAACAGATCAGGCAGAGGTGACACCATGACAATAAGATAAAGTGCCAAGAGCAGATAGCTTGCAATGCTAGTACTTGAGCTCTCTGGCCATCTTCCTAAATAGCAGCTACAGCTGTCTCTAGGAGAGTTAAACCAAGAAATGCCCTGAGGACAAGACAAGAATCTTGATTTTTAAGAAGCTGTGAGAAAAGAAGAAAGCAAGTGATGATACAGTCCAAAAGCAACAAATAGCAGTACACTGACCCTTATGCAAGTATGGTTTTGTGAGTACAGTGGCAGAGAGAAGAAAGATATCTGATTAATGTGATCAACCTGACTGACAAATTTTAATGGTGTACCCAAATCTTTAAAAACACCTGAGAGCAAAACAATTAAGGACGTGCTGAACTCCAGGTGCTCAGAAATTATTTTTGCCATAAAGCCATCAATGTTTTGCCAAAGATGATGTTGTAACGATTGCTGCTTTTGCTCAGGTTAAATGACCTCAGCAGGGTTAGAGCAGCTGTACACCCAGCAGAGAGGAATGACTTGGAGTGAAATGCAGGCAGGATAAACTGGCAGCCCTCAAGGGATTGATTGTAATCCACAGTGTGCAGTTTTGCAGTGTAAGCAGTACAGAATAGACATTTTCAGTCTGTTCTTGCTGTTGTGCGCTCTCAAAACTCCTGGGGTTCCCTGGCAACACTGTCTACATTTGTTCTCAGGATAGGTAGCCCTTATACATGTAGCTCCATGGAATATTCCCAGCAGTAATGACTAGTTTCCCAAGAAGGATTTGTGGAATCACATGTGAGCTTGACTTCAGCTGAATTATTTACGTATCAGAAGTTAAACACATGCAGAACTGTGTTTGGAAGCACTGTGCCCAAGTGAGCATCTCTGTGTAGAGAAAAAGGCTCTATTTGCAACTCTCCTAGGTCCGTATTGGAGGATACACACTTCACAGCAAGTAGCAGTGTTGTCTTTTTACTTGGCCAAAATCAGAGCTCTTCTATACACTTTGTTATGAAAGGAAGCATAACTATTTTGCAGAAGGAAGCTATTATCTCACACTATACCTGCAGGAAACTGGAAAACATTTGAGAATTTTTTTTCTCAAAAACATGATTTTTACAGAAGGGACTAAGTGTCTTTTATTGCTAAAATAATTCCAGATTTTCTTCTTGCCGCAGCTCTCCAATCCACCCCAAAACTGCTTTTAAACATGTGCTTTTTCAGCCCTGTGTTTACTAGATAATAAGCAAGTGTTGAAATATTTACTCTAAAATTAAAATTTCCTAATTATAATGGGTCCTTTCTTATAAGAATGATAAAATAGCAACTATAAGAAACAAAGCAAAATTCTGTGCATTTTGATGTATCTTAGTACACCTGCAAAAACTGCACGTACATGGGAAAAAAAACATTTACAGAGCCACAGTTAATCTCAGCCAACTGCCCATCCTCTCATTAATTTATGAGGGATTTCTATTGGCTGGCAATCCAGGGGCTGTTCCCATACTTCTCTATGGGTCTGCTTCATTTAGGGTAACAAGGAGGAGCTAGAAACCAAAACAAGAACATAAGAAATATTTCTACTCGACTGCATCAGCCCTTTCAGCCTGTCACCACAGGTGGATGTGGAAAAGATGGCAGGAGCAATGCAAAGATGCCCATTGCTTGGCAAGGTATCATATTGCCAAATCCAAGGACAACACAAAACAAACTCAGGAGATCTATTTCTAACCTGTAAAGCAAACAAGTCCCAGTCCCAGAGCATGTGCCCTTGTGTCTTGCATGTTCATTTATCACAGGAGAGAGTGAAGTGTTCAATACATCAGTAATGCTGGTCCGCATTTTGCTGTTACTACCCCATTCCCTACCATCTCTCCATTTTTCATGCTCAGGTCGACTTGCAAAATGCACTGTGGTTCTGCCTAAAGCATAGTTTGCTTCAGCTGTAGTCTTCACTTCCCTGAAGAGCCACCGTTCACTACCCTTCATCTAAGGAGAGGTAATTTCATGGACACACCAGAGAGTTTTCTCTCCCTGGCTGAATTATTCAAAGGCCTCTTCAGAACACTAAAAAACAGCTGACAAAGTTCGACTATTTCCTATTCTTGCACTTGCTCAGTCATTTCCCTTTGTGCCAACATCAACATCATGCATAGACACAAATTTTGCTTATAGTTCTGTTGGCTTTCTCCAAGCCTGTCTGTAGTCACTTCAGACTCTCTGCAGCGTTAATCACTTCCTTCACGAAGTCATTGCCCAATACTGGATTTGATTCTTACTACAGTAAAATCGTGTTTAAATCCTGGTTATTCTATTTTTACTGTCAGCATTAGGACGAATAGGAGCATTTGCATTTAAGATGGATGACCAAGAAGAAAAATAAGAAAACTACTTTCCATTAATTTTGTCATGCTTGGCATATTGCACAGCTGCAACTCCTCAGATTTATGGGTTAAGTTCTATTGTGTTAAAAAATACTTGAAAAATCATATCTCATTTTTTGTGCACATTTATTTTAGGCCATAATACATTTAAATATTGCCAGATTCTATAGAAAAATAAATCATCAGAGGAACCTCTGATGCTTGGTCATAAAAGAGAGAGGGAGGAAAAGGGAGAGCACTATCAATTTCTAGAACATTGGAGATTTATGTTTAGGTTTCTCATTGGAATTAGACAGACAGCTCTACACACTGGGCTGTCATCTGCTCTGCAACTTCATTTCATCTTCACCAGAAACTCCATTCTGGATCTACAACACTTTCCTAACAAAGTTATATCTGAAAACACAAAAGTCTGCAAAAACCTTTGATTACAACAAATTCATTTTTCAAGTTATTTCTTCGTCAGAATGCCAAACATTTCTTTTTGCTAACTTTTAAAAAATGTAAATGATTTCTAGATAATGCATCAAAATGAAAGACAGTGACTCCGCCATTAATATTTCTCCTTGAGTATTCTAGGTTCCCAAAATCACAGCACACAGGAGATAGATCATAACTCACATCTTATCGCTTTGGTATGCCAATGGGCTGTGCTGAAAGACTTGGCTTTAATTCAACTCATTTAAGTCTGCCATGCCTGTTAATTCTTATCTGAGTTATTATTGACCATTAGACAAAGTTCAGGATTCAGCCTTTTTAGAAACAACTTTTTAAAAGTACAAGATATTTTGAGAAGCAAACAGAGCGGCATGAAAGGCAGATGGGGCACAAGTGTTTCAGAGGGTGCTCCAGATGGAGGGGAAAAGATTACGTTCTGATTTAGTGACCACAAACCAACTACCTACTGAAGTGCTCCAGGCCATTCTGAAGTTACAGATATTTGCAAAGTAGATAATCTGTTCTGGGTTAACTTTATGCAAGTGTTTCTTACTGGATAGGAAAACCTAGATCAGCACGACATAGAACTTTGCGTATCTTCCTCAGTAGCAGCAGCTGTGGCTTGGTGTAGTCACAGAGCCAGCCAAATTTCAGAAAGAACTATGATATCTTCTGCGCTATCACTGAATACAAGACACTGTACAATAACTTTCTCTCATGATCTGGAAGACAAGCACAGGTTCATGCCAAAAAGTGAATTGCTAAACTGACCCCCGAGCTCTCCTCTCACTCTTATTTTGTAAGTACACAGGCGAGCAAGGATTAAATGTTCAGGAGACCCATGATGCCTCCTCAGGAATTGTCACCTGTTCTCATTGAATAACAATGCTTCATTTGCCAAATGCAATTTCAATAAGTAAAAAGACTTTTGTTCCTCTGCTTTACTTCTTAAGGTCTCTTACCTCACACTTCCTGAAAAGTCAGCAACAACTTCTTCTTTGGATCCTTCCCTCAACCCATTCTCTGACCTTCCTAAAGGCTATCCCCACCTGAGGGCTGTCACATGTTTTCTGGCATCCCAAAAGCACTCCATACTGCCTTTTTCTAGAAGGTCTTGGAAAATTCCATTTTCTACCCAACTCACAAATTCCCAGCAGCATTGTCATACTGTGCTTCTTTTTCTATCCCTAATCTCCAACTTGTGGGTTCTGCCTACGTTTTAAACTTTCATCTTTTAGGATAGGGAAAGTGTGTTGGTTTAGATCTGGGACAGTTTCAAACTCACAGTTGATGTTTAGCAAAATAGAAATAACAGTCTGCATTTTTATTGTATTATCATTGGAAGAATGCACACAAAAGGTCAGAGTATATTGCTCTGCCTCTTAGCTCAAGTCTTCAGCTGCTGTAGGTTTGCAGAAGCCAGAATCAGTCTCACCCAAAGACGTGGTAGAGTGGTTCACACCAAGTTCCAGACAGGACTCCATTCTGGGGCAGAGAAGCGCCTTTCTCTGAATATTTCAGCACTTCCTTTTCTGTCTGGAACTTCTAAAGCATCATAAAGAAGGAATGTGGTAGTGGCTATGAAAGCTGACTGAAGCTTTTTACCTAAAAATGACTTGATGTGTCAATGCTAGTTATATTTGCTACTTTCCCTACAGCCTGGCTTATTTGAAGATGTGGCTGCATGACACCTCAAGAACTAGAAACTAAGTTTTATTTAAAATCTTTGGGGAGAAAAGGTAAAAAAATGTTCCTCAAATGAACATATAAGTCTCAGAAGACAATGAAAATCTCCTCTCCATTTTTAAAATTATTATTTATATCGAAGTCACCTGTTTTTTCAGGAGATCACAGTTTTTGAGGACTGATGCATGAAGGCTGGTTGTTTTGAGCTGTCAAGAGCATAATCAATAGACAATAAGTAAAAATTTTATGTATGCAATAATCTGTAGTAGGCCTCCCTACTGCCATGGCTCAAGCAGACCAAGAATCACTTTGACATTAGAATGGGAAGTATCTACATCATCAAGGCTCAGGGTCAGGACTGTCCACTAGATCTATAACAAATGCTCTCTGTTAACCCCTCTCTCCCCCTTCCCTAATGGGGAAGAGAAAGGGAATAAAGAAGAGAGATTTATGGTAGAAGGTATAAGACTAAAACAGTTGCAATGAAAATAATAATAATAAAATATAATATATACAAATATATACAAAATCAGGATTAAACACAACCTCCCTAATGGCAATTAATGTCACGCCACCACTGATGCTGTGGAGCAGGCACTGGGGAAGTCTCAGA
>VWZK01010299.1:12276-91137 GCA_013396935.1 Baryphthengus martii | reverse complement strand
GATGCATGAAGGCTGGTTGTTTTGAGCTGTCAAGAGCATAATCAATAGACAATAAGTAAAAATTTTATGTATGGACTAATCTGTAGTAGGCCTCCCTACTGCCATGGCTCAAGCAGACCAAGAATCACTTTGGCATTAGAATGGGAAGTATCTACATCATCAAGGCTCAGGGTCAGGACTGTCCACTAGATCTATAACAAATGCTCTCTGTTAACCCCTCTCTCCCCCTTCCCTAATGGGGAAGAGAAAGGGAATAAAGAAGAGAGATTTATGGTAGAAGGTATAAGACTAAAACAGTTGCAATGAAAATAATAATAATAAAATATAATATATACAAATATATACAAAATCAGGATTAAACACAACCTCCCTAATGGCAATTAATGTCACGCCACCACTGATGCTGTGGAGCAGGCACTGGGGAAGTCTCAGACTGAAATCAGCAGCAGACAGGAACTGGATTCAGGATCTGAATTCTGGAACTGGATTCAGGAACACACAGATCAGGATCAAAAGCAGAACGGACAGAGTCCTCCTTGGATACTGGCCAGTGAAGAAGAGAGACTAATCCTCGTGATCCCTCAGCTTTACAGTGAATATGACATGTATGGGATGAAATCCTTCTCTGGTCAGTTTAGGGTCATCTGTCTTGTCCACTCCTCCCCACAGGTGTGGCCTTATACTTTAGGCACCCCCAACGTGGTGCACGAGATCTACCAGTGACCTGGGTCTGCACACCAGTCCTTAATAGTAATCCTAAACATAGAGTGTTACCACTGCTAGAAGCAGACACTGTCTGCAAAAATATGCTGTTAACTTCAGAAAGTGCAGCTAGGTAGAAGAGTCTGTTCTAACTCAGACTAGGACATACATACATATCAGAACTCAACAACAACCAACTATGTATGTGTGTACGTGTTTATCTGGATATATTAATTTTCTATAAGACAGGTACCCGCATATTAATTAATGGGTACTTAATTTATATTTCTGATGGAGAAATACTGCAGCATTAGGAAATCCCAGAATGTTGGGAAAGTACAACGTAGAAATATCTGTACTTTACCTCTATTCTGGCTGAAGGATAGAAGTCAGGGAGTTGTGGTCAATGGGACAGAGGCCTGTATCTAGTGGAGTCCCTCAAGGGTCGGTACTGGGACCAGTACTATGCAATATATTCATCAACGAGCTGGGTGAGGAACAGAGTGCACTGTCAGCAAGTTTGCTGATGCCACCAAAGTGGGAAGAGAGGCTGACACACCAGAAGGCTATGCTGCCATTCAGCGAGACCTCGACAGGCAGAAGAGTTGGGTGGGAAGAAATGTAATGAAATACAACAAGGGCAAGTGTAGAGTCTTGCATCTGGGAAAGAACAATGCCAAGTACCAGTATAGGTTGGGGGTTGACCTGTTGGAGAGCAGTGTAGGGGAAAGGGACCTGGGGGTCCTGGTGGACAGCAGGATGACCATGAGCCAGCAATGGGACCTTGTGGACAAGAAGGCCAATGGCATCCTGGGGTGTATTAGAAGGGATGTGATGAGTAGGTCAAGAGAGGTTCTCCTCCCCCTCTACTCTGCCCTGGTGAGGCCATATCTGGAATATTGTGTCCAGTTCTGGGCCCCTCAATAACAGTATTAAGTTTAGCTCTATAGCTCCCTGACTTTTCTTTGAAGAATATTTGCAGAGATTAATAAATGACACTAATAAAAGGCTTGTAATAATGGTACTTGTGGCAAATACTGCAGGAAATACTCTTATTCCACCCTCTAGTTGCATATCCCTCTAGCAGCCAGCTCAAGTGAGGTCATGCAATCTGCTGACCAGCTGGAATTCCCGCATCAAGTTTCTTTTAAAAAGTATTATTTAGACTCATGCCAGCTGCAGCCATCATTACTTTTTTTACAGTCATTTCAATTCTGCTTCCAAAGCAAGACTGTAAATTCAAAACTCCTTCATTTAGATTAAAGTATAGAATAGTTCAACAAACAGAGGTAAATTCAGAGATAGAATTGCAGAACTTCAAACACCAGGCAATAGCTAAGAACTAATACCATTAGCAACACTGCTGTGCCATACGTGTTAAATTACCAGAAGACATTGTTAAGGAGCGTAATGTCTGCTACTGCGATTATATGAAGACTTATTTCATGTCTAAATGTAAATAAATATATTAATCTATACTGCCTCTTCAATTTCAAAAATTCTGTTAAAGAGCCTCCCTCTTTCAAATAGAAATGTTATTTTTTTACATGTAACTTTTATATTCTTCACTCACAGAATGATGCTAGTAGTATAAAACTGAAAATAGATTCCAATATACAAAGAAGGGAGAGTTTACACCCAGTTCACTTCATCAGTGCTACTTCATAATGTCCAGATAACTATAAAAATACATTTTTCTTTCTTTAGGCATCAATACTTCAGAGCATTTCCCAGTATCGTTTCATGTTAGTATCAAAGTCAAGTATACATATTTTGTGTATAAAAGTACCACCTTTTTAATGACTACCAAATATCAAACAGAAAATGTATAGCTGATGGTTCTCATGAGGATGACAAATGTACTCCCAGAAATCTCTGACTGTGACTAATCTGATATTTGTAAGGAGTCTACCAGTTAATGTATAACTTTCTGTGGAAAACACAAAGCAATAGCACTTAATAGTGGTATTTATGGTAACAGTGCAGACTTAAAAATTATCTTCATGACTGTTTTCATTAGCCAGCTGCCAAAGATTTCACTTTGATGTAATTATGCTGTATTCTGCTTTTATATTTACTTTCATATACATATATGTCAAGCAAGAGATTCATCAGTAACAGATTAGTAAGGTAATATTTGTATATCGTATTCACACAGTAAGGGCAGGATAAAGGAGAGACAAACACAGTAAAGAAGTAGAATTCAGACCTGCATTAACATTAAGCTTCAGACCTGAACCAAAGTTCAGATTTGTGTTGGAAGCTAAGGTCTGAGTTTAATATCTTACCCAGGAGTGCCTATGATCTCACTGGCTTAGTAAAGTTTAAGATCACAGTTACAAGCTCCTAATCTTTCAACTTTCTTGACCTGTCACATCTCTAATTCATCTAAACCAACAACACACTGTAAAATTAATGGGTTACATAAATGCACACTATCCCTTTAAGTTTTGGATTTGATCAGAAACAAATCTGAAAGCAGGTTGTATCTGAACTGATTAAACAGAACAGAAATGCCATTCTGCCCCACTTTGCTGCCTTGGATGTGCCTTTTTCCAAATTCTGCTTGAGCATCTTGCTCTTAAAGTCCCTGGAATACAGAAACTGCAGTTACAAGAACATAATTTTTCGCATCCTAGAACAGCCCTCAGAAGCTACCATCACTTTCCCACTTTCAACTGAAAACACTGGCTTTTCCCTTGCCTCTTTCTCCCTCTGGAATATTTTAATTCTGTAGCTAAGTTATTTAACTTGGAAAAAAGTGTTTGCTTGGGGCAGTACATGGTATGAAAGACATTATAGAACTTAACATTCTATACTATTGCCTCATACTTCTCTGAATAGATAATATCATTGACACAAATGGCTGAACAAAAAAAAGTCATGAGAACAGAAGATGTGTGGGCACTGAAATATTTGAAGAATTGAATAATGCTTCCCTTTCTCTGTTTAGTCTGACACATGACAATGTATCTTGAATGCTTCAGGACCGAGTGATGAATAAGATGAGGAAATTATGAAAAAGCCATTTGACAAATATATTTCTTATTCCAAATACTTCACTTTGCATTTCAAGAATGTGCCCATGCTGGGTATAACGTTTCTTTCACTACGGTGGTGTATAATCCACAGAAATGGTACTAGTCACAATTCAGTCCCATCCTCTCCCCCCTGCAAGTAACAACTGCAATTTTAATCTAGTCTTTAGGAGCATTGATATTCAGGAAAAGTTGTTTTATTGTAATTTCTAATTGTGAATTCAATGATATTTGTAATTGGAGAAGCCTGTGGTTTTTCTTAGGATGGAGAAATCTCCAGTGTTTCTAGTAGCCAAAAATCTTCAGACTTCTAGGAAATGTTCAGACTTCTTTAACTGTACAAACTAGAGCCAGAATATGAAACTCCTTCTTGAGTGAAGCCAGCAGGACTCTGCTCACAACAGAGAACAGCTTACCAGCGTAAGCTGCTCGGAGCTGATCTCTTCATTTTGTAGATGTTCAGGAAATGAGAACATAACCATTTTACTTCTATTCCTTTAGTGCAGCCCCTGTCCTCTCCTGTGCAAACCTGGTCTCCTTACAGTGAGCTGTGGGATGTGCATAGTCCCCTCTGCACACATGGCCTGGGAACACAGTGGCTGCCTGCAGAACGCTGTACACCAGCTGTCCTGCATGGACAGCCTGCAAGATGAGCCAAAGGAAGAAGGTGTGGGTCTTGTCCTCACTCATTGAAGATACAGAGCATCAGTTGAAATGAAACACAAAAATGGGAGCTTACCTGCTGAAAGTGCAGCAGCAATGGTTGGAGAACAATAGTTGGTGGACGTACTGGATGAAGATCTTTATTCTCTCGTACCCAAATAGCAACCTGGTTTATGGGTTTTTTAGCATTACTGTTCTATCTAAAGACAGAACTCACATAGATCTACCTAGAATGAAGGACTTTGGATTACTGAAAATCTCATATTTTTCAAATATAACATTTGCCTGAGATACACTGAAACCAATGTCATCTTAGGCAAGCTTGAGTCCAAATAAATGTGTTTGGAAAACCTATTTTCTGTTGTGCCTCTAGAAGCATCTTCCCTGAGCTTGCAGCTGCTGAATGAAATTGATATTCCAGGCAGTACCACCAGCTGGCATTGGCTGACCCAGATAGATGGGTTGCTCTGAAGTCTAATAGTCCAGAAACCTCTTTCAGACACTCCCCATGAGGGGGAATCTGGAAGTCGTCGGAATCCTACCAGAGACAGTAGTTCTGAGGTCCTCTGGCTATCTGAAATCAAGGACTTTCAGACCTATTATGGTCAATTTTAATGAAAATTTTCTGTAGTACAGGCAAATCTGAAGATTAAGGAAATGAAAATGTCTGAAAAATTATGTGAATTCCAATTTTACCAAATATGTTTTGTCCTTGATAGGTCATTTACTATACTCTTAGCAGATCTTCCACGTCAAAAATGTTACAGAAGTCACAAGTTATTTTAACAATCCACTTTCAGTTTGGCCAAGACTTTAATTTCCTAACACCCTACCATATAACTCAAGGATGTATCTATTTGAAGGTATCATTTTTTATATAAAAGTAGCAGCACTGTGTTTGCAAAAGTTATGTGAAAAGGCAGATCACATTGCTTGAAATATGTCTTGTAAAACCAGCTGCTTTTCCTTTGCAGTACAGTGTGCGACAGGGACTGAGTCAAGTTTAGAAATTTTCCTTTGGAGTAAAATTGAAGCTTGACATGGAAAATTATCACAAGAATGAGAGCTTAGAGCCCAATAGAAAGATTTCAAAGAACTGCCTATCTTATTCCTGAAGACAGGTGACTAAGACCAAAATAAAATGAATATATTTTCTTATGAACGAATGTGTAATTACTTTGAATTGCTTAAGAAGGCATGGATAAGTCTCATTTTTAAACAAAGATATCTCTAAAAACTTTAGAGACTTAAAATTTTTAGGCACGGTTCTAACTTGCTATGTGATCAGTTTTAAGCAGGCTCTACTTTGTTTTAGTATGACCATAAGCATTGTTGACACCTTAAAAGCACAGATTACAATCATTACCTCTGACATTTCAGTAGCATTGACAGAATTTTAAAGAAATACAACCTTTGTATTTAAGGGACAATTTGTACCAAAGAAGGAAATATTTTTCATTAAGGCAGGGACTTACAAAATAGCAAATCTAACACTTTTTTTTCTGTCCCCACACCTGGCTTCACAACAAGAAGCTGTGAAGGGACTCTGCCCTGGGACAGGGGAGTCCATGCCTACAGCTCGTGCTTCACTGGTGGCACAGGCCTGAGCTGCAGAGCCAAAAAGCCCTTGCCAAAACTCCCAGGATTGTAAGTCTTGGCTCCACAGTAGAGGCTCGAGACTCCTTCCAGTAGGGCGGCGAAGTCCCGTCAGGCTGCAGACCTGGAGTGTGCAGCTCTACCCTGGAAAAGCTTCTGCGGCTTCCTAACCCAGAGCTGCAGACGCTGCCTGGCAGCGTTACATCTGGCCTGGTTCAGAATCCAGGTCAGGTTCAAATTCTCTGAAAGTTTGTTAAGTCTGAGACATTTTGGACAAGTCATTCAAGACTCAACAAAAAGGCATTTTAAAATTAAATTCTTTGTGCAATGCACAACAGATACTGTTTATAATGTAACTAACTGTGAGTTAGCTCATTATGTAAACAGCAAAGGGTTCAAATTTTGGCTGCTTTCAATCCTTCACGTTTATTGCTCTTTCTAATCAGAGAAATAGTCTCCAGTGTAGTGCTAATTAGGCTGCTTCTTTCTTTTGATACTTACCTGAGTATTATCATATTATCTGATTATTTTTTTTTTTTTTTTTTTTTTTTTTTTTTTTCCAGTCACTAATAGATAGTATACCCTACAAAAGCCTCTGGTACAGGAAAATAATTATCTCGATTTTGAAGCCAAAGGATAAAACTTGTATGGTTTGTACAGGATATCTGTGAATGCAGCAGAACATTAACCTGATTTCTCAAGTCTCCGTTCCCACCAGCTACACTGACCTTAAAACCTCTGTTTCCATCTTTTTTCCCCTTACTGCAGCAGTCCAGTCTCAACGCCACATTTTTGTCTTTCAGCTGCATGTATTTAATTATGAGTCACTATCCCAAAAGAAGAACAAAGTAATTATACTTCCATGTGAATTTGCAGAATGTTTATCTGGTTATAGATAGATGAATGAAAATAATGTATGAGCATATAAATAGAAAATAAAAGCTTTTTTGTGGCTTCTTTGAAAGTCAGGAATGCATCTCAGAAGACAAAAAGGAAATCAAAAAAAGATTTTATTCCAGCTGATAAATGTTTGCTTTCTCAAGTTTTTAATCCATGGCAGAAAAGGATAATGAAACAAACGCATCACCAGTGACTAAATTGATTAAATTAAAAATGGGGCTAGGCTTAGGTATACAGAAAAAAAATTAATCACAAAATAATGTATAACTGTGTTTAATTAATCAGCATATAAATGAAAATAGCTAAGATTTACAAGTGTTAAATGCCAGATAAACAGTATCTCCAAAACCTTGAAAAACTTATTCTCATTCTTAGTTTGAGAATAGAGGTAAAGAGGATTTCCAGGAAAAAAAAAAAAAGTCAACGTGCTGATCCAATGCTAGAGCATTTCCTAATCAGACATAGAGATGGGTGACCTAACATAGCTTTGTAGGTACTTGCACTTCAGCATTTCAATGCAAGTTTAATTTCTTATTCTGTTCACCCAGAGCTTTCTGGAGAGATAAGCACATTATTGCCACACCTGTAGGGTGGGGGTTTTTATGGAGATTTAGTACCATTCCTCCTCAGTGACCCTCACTGCTCCACTTGCCAGTACTGGAGATAGGACATTCAGAAGCAGAACCATTTGTTCTAGGAGAGGAAGGGCTACAGCAAGTCCTCTGTTTGTGGCATCACAACAGTATCCACAGCAACTAAATGTGATATGATACAGAAAGGAATGTGACTTCAAGTGCCAGCAGCTGATGAATGACTGAGGAGTAAAAATTCTCTTCTCCCCAGCAAGACATATGTATGAGACAAATGAAATACACTCATGTGAAATAAGGACAGAAAAGGTTTGTTTTCTGGCAAGTGTCATTTCTGTCTAAGGATACCCTCGATTCACCACAACAAAACACTCAGAGGGATGGAGCAAGCCAAAGATGGCAATGGAATCCCCAAGGCATTTCTGTCAGTCACTGGCTGGCTGGCTATTTATTTAAAAGGGCAATAAGAAATATAAGTAACTACATCAATTTTCTACATTTTTCATTGTGCTTTCAGAGTTCACTTATTATCTGTGTTGAATAAACAATGCAGATGAGAAAACCAAGGACAAACTTAAAGTCTGGAGTGCAGTAAACTGCTTAGAAGTTGGCCCTGGCCTTTGGATTCAGGAAACTTTTTTTCCCAGACCCACCTCAGATTTGCCTTAAGAGCATGACAAAGACCTTTTTGTTGCGTCCCTACAATACCTAGCACAATGGGGCCCTGGTCCACGACTGGAGCCTTAGGGATTGCCACAGTACAAACAAATAACAACAGCTAGCAGGCAAAGACATTGCTGGGTATTGTTTAGTAGGCAACCAAGCTTCTTATAGAAGTGTGTATTCTGAGCACTTACTCAGTTCACACAGTCTGGGGTTTCAGAACATTCTTTGTTGAAAAAAGCAACTGTTGGAAGTATCCCCTTGACCCTGAATCAGGGCCAAGAAGGTGGAAGACATTAGAGCCACTTCTCCTTGCATATTACAGCACTGAAACAGTCTTCAAGGAAGTGAGTTTGGCGTGTTTGACCAAGGAACACTCCAATAATGTCACAGCAATTATGTACAACATCCATGCTTTGTGCAAACACATAGTATGAAATCTTTACACAACCCGTCTTACCTATTCACGTGGTTCATAAAGAGAGAGAATTGAAAAAAGTTCTGCTGGTTCAGGAATTGGGCTGGTACACTGAAAACTTGCACCTGATTCCTGGCTCTGGCACAGACATTTGCATGCCCTTTGGCGACTGACTTCATGTATTTTTCTTTTCCTTCTTGAAACGAAAGGAAAACAAAAATATGTTTCCTGACTCATAGGCATCATGCAGATTCCCAAGCACTGGGAAACACATTTAGATGTTGCTGAGATGAGGCCAAAATGATATGTAGGAACCTAGACAAGACCATCCCCAAATCCTGGGATGAGAACTCAAGTTGAGGTTATACAGAAAATAATTCTCAGAAATGTTTCTCCTGCATATTTTTCTCCTAAATATGGATGGATGTGGCTTTAAAAGTATTAAATTATTTCAGTAATTCCCCAGCTCTGCTAATTTTCATCATTATTCAGTAGTTAGAAAACAGTGTCTGTTTTAATGA
The DNA here is from genome assembly GCA_013396935.1 of Baryphthengus martii. Lineage (NCBI taxonomy): Eukaryota > Metazoa > Chordata > Aves > Coraciiformes > Momotidae > Baryphthengus > Baryphthengus martii. Next base: position 82,046 of record VWZK01010299.1, on the reverse strand, counting down.
GTACAGATTGTGTGAAAGCTGAGCAATAGCCTTAACTTTTGAAAAATACAGCTGTCTTTCTGTGTCCAGGTCCATGCCAACAGGGAGAATATGCAACTTACACTTTCCAGGTCGTTAGATACATTACACACTAAGTCTAACACAAGTTTTTTGAGTTAAATCGCATCAGCAGAGCGCCTTTGTGGAGCGCCCTCAGTGCTGGGTGTAAGCCAACATAGACAGGGTAGGGCTACACTCTGGTTTTCACACTTCAACTTTGCCAGTGTATTTCATATGAAGAAAACTCTGTCTTGGCATTAGATTTTGCACCATGACTCTTGTTTATTCCTATCTAGAACAAAGTCTACAGACAAAATCAATACGTTTATTAGACTAACTAGCAGGCAAACTTTCAGGCACACGAGTCATTCTTCAGGCTTCTTTTTTTACTCTCTCACACTGCAGACTTCATCTGACTCAGTCATTTCTTACAGGCAAAAAAATACTTTTCAAGACAGTAATTCCCGGCTGTTGCAGCTCCTATTGACTGGGCCAAAAAGATGAAAATGTGGCAAACATCACTTCTCTATGTTAGAACTGGAGAAACACAGAGATGCAAGTGGGTCAACCTGCCTAATGCTGCACAAACTCAGCTGTAGAGTGGGGTAACAGCATCCTTGCTCCAAGTGCTATTTTTCACTATCTTGAACATGAAATCTATGAGCCTTCCTCATCCTGTTCTCTTATACCCCAATAATTTCTTTAAGGCATATGGATATACATGAAACTTTTATCCCATCTTACCTAAAGAGAATCCAAAGCTGCAATTCTTTTCCTAATGGTTAGTTGTTTTCCCACCCAAACCAGCTGTTCTTCCTGTTTTCCCACCCAGCCAGCTGCTCTTCCCGCCTCCCACTTACTTTCACAACAGTTATCCAACATGACTGATTTCTTTTGGTTATCTTGCCTCCCTCTGCAGCTCTCTCTGTCCTTTAGGTTCTGTGGAGAACAATTCAGGTATTTGCAGAATGTTCTGCGGGTAGATGGGGAACCTGGTTGTCAGCAGAGTTACACACAACCACAACGGTGGTGGTAGGAGTGCGGGGTTGTAATGGTTCTCCTGTTACATATGGGAGGCTGCCCCACTGGGTAGTAGAAATCCTTAACACTTCTGCCTTCTGGCAGTATTTCTGGCTCTCACACTAGAGAGGAGATAAAAAAATATGGGGGGAAAGTCAGGATCCAACCTATCTCTTCAACATGGAACTGAAGGGACCTATGTCTTCCATATAGACATAGGCATAACAAGAGGCACATGATGCAGACATTTAGAGAGGGGGTGGGTTCGGGTGTGAGAGTACCTTTAGTGGTTTAAAAAGACACAGCACCATTAATGGTTGGTTTTGTTTTTTTTTTTTTCAAAGTCAAACTCAATTACAACTGTTTACAGAGCCCTTTCTCTCTCCCTCAGAGACTTTGGCTGAATTCCCATCATTTCTGGGACTGGACCCAATTATGCCACTGACCATAGCATTCTGACTGCTTAATGCAATTCCATGGCAAGGACAGGGAACTCCCAGAAACAAGAAAGGGCTTGATTTGCTCTACACTGTACCTGGAAACAGCTTCCAAAGCAACATGTTATGCCAAATAACTATGCCTCAGAGTAGCCAACTAATTTGTGCAATCTAGATTAAAACAAAGACTATTCCTTATCTTTTTGTTTTGAAAAGCATTTTTTTTTCCAGGTAAAAATTGTTGGCAGAGTTTCCCCTTGGCTGAAATTTCAGAGCTCTGTAATCTTTGTTCTAGTATTTCCATGAACACAGTACTAGGAGGCAATTAAAAGGTGATGAGGCGAGGGAAATGAGTGGTAAGGGTGAAGGAGGATATGGCAGGTTAAACTTGCAAAGTACTTGTACATATCAGAGAAACCTTCAGTTCTTAGAAAAACCCCACGTTATCCCAGGTCTGACCTGCCTCAGCAAGTGTGCTTACTCATGGTGGCAAACAAAAGTGTTTGAGTTGCACTGCAAGATGATTTATTGACTTATTTCATACCACCACTTCAGTTTGTATCAGCACTTGGAGAAGTGCTATATTATTCACATTTTTCCCTTGGCTAATCTCCTCTTCTACTTAGGATTGTTATGAGCTTTTCTGTAACTTGTAGAGTACCATAGGTTATTAACAACCTAGTTAAAAAATACAGGACTGAATAGAAACTCTCCCTTGAAAAAACTCACATATGCCAGTACAATGTAGTTCAGTAAGTACAGAGCAAACACAACGGCATGTGACAGCTGCAGAAGGAATGCTCTCTGTGGAACAGATAGCATTTCAGGAGGGCTTAGTCAGAACAAAGTGAGGTGATATTTATAAGAAGTAGCCTGTCTTTCTTTGGCAAACTCTGAAAAGAAGACACTTTGAGAGACTAGGGTTATGAGGAATCCAATCACTGGCTAAAATTATCCAAAGTATGTGCAAGCTGTCAGGAAAGGAATTTTAGCTTTTATGCAATGTATAAAAAGAGCATAAATGCCTTCAAGGACATAGAGCAACTATAGGATTGTTTAATAGTTTTCAAGTCTTCTGATAAGGTTGCAGAAATATCACTTTAAACATGGATACTTTTCAGATGGGTGAAAAAAATGGGCATTTACCAATTAGCTATACTATTGACTCTTCCTTCAAACATTATTTTTCTCAAGTCAAGTTTATATTTTACCTTAAAGTGGCACAGCATTTTCAGGAAACTGTGTCACCATCATTAATGTGGTCAAGGCTTCATGATCGACTGCAGCATCTCAAAATCTGCTGTCATCACACAGCTTTGAGTTTTCTCATCTTGAAAGCTGGTCTGAAATAATTGAATAATATAGAAACAGACAACATTGTCCATGACTGTGTCCCAAGAAAGTTTTAAACTGTAATTGTAGCATGCTCTCTCTTCCACTATTTCTTTTGGTTTCTACATCCCATTTTACTCACTCAGCACTCATCTCCGGTTTTCACCCTCTCTCAGCACTCAGAAGCCAATATAGTACACAGACTTAGGTCTGGCCATCATAAAAGGATTCAGTCAGCCCACCCCGGGATTCAGTGCTGAATTTCTTGGAAGACTAGGCCTTGAAGACCTAATGCTTAAACAATTAATCATTTTTTTTCCAGAGACAAGGAAATCCTCTGAAGGATCCTAATCCAATTAAAATGCTTAAGTAGGTGCTCTTCTTTAAACATACGAGGCTCCCTTGGTGACTGGAACAAAGAAATATATCTGACAGTATACTTTAAGGCCATACAAGAAAACCGAAAGACAAGGCAGGAATAAGGTATGAGATTCTGATTGCTAATTGCATGTTAGGAATATTCACTCACTACTGGTTTCTCAAATCACTAATATCAGCACTGAAAAAATGATGTATACATAATAATTTTATATTGGCTCTTGGATGTAGTTGGACTAGATCACACAGAAATAGGAGAAGAATAAAGCCTGCCATTCTTTAATGAATTCTAACATTTTTCCAAAGAGAAGTTGTAGTTTGTATAGAGAAAAAAGATTTAATTTTCTCTAGCCTAATCTTGAGCATTTCTAGTAGGCACAAGAATGCTCTTGTCGTTATAATGAACAGTGACATCAGCACATCAGTGGTACTATTGCTGGAGTACTGAGCTGCTATAGCCTAACATACAGTAGTGCCCATCTGGATGCCACATGGGCTTGTGCACTTCACTGTTACCCAATAAATGGTCAAATAATTTATCATACGGAATCGGCTTGAGATGGAAAAATATATATGCCACTTCTCACAGCTGTAGAAAAACTGGATATTTCTCCACTGTACACTTGCTCCTAAAAAAGAATCCAGTGCTTCACGTTATCACTCTCCCCTCGGGGGCTGCCTGGGAGTGATGAGTCTTGTTTGTTTCTGCTTTCTCCAGATCTTTATTTCTATCATTTCCTTTTCTGCTTCTCTCTCCATGTCCACCTTTCCTTCTGTTTCTGCTCTTCTTTTTCATCACTCCTTATTGCTTCCGTTAAAAGCAAAGAAATGCATGTGTCTCCTTTCTTCAAATTGAGCTCTTGCACACTTTTGATGACACAGTACTAATAACGTTTTATTTCTCTGTGACTAGAGGCTTCTATGGCTAAAGCAATATTCATGTGCCCTACAGTTGCAAGGCTACTTGCTTCAAAGGTATTTTACAGGAAATAGCTAACAAAGAGGAGATGCATCTTTCTAACTCAAGGGCAATGGTAGTTAGCTTATAGACTGATACTAGCAATGTGGATTTGTTTACATACCTGCTATTTTTTTTTACAGTTTTGTAATATTGTGGATATTTCTACTATCTATTGCTGTGCTTAAAGATTTTTTTAAACTATTTTATTTTATTTTTTAGTTTGGCCTATGTCACTACTACATTTAGAAATGTTTGGTCCTACCCTTTATTTCCTGATCATTGCTCTAGTGCTATTTTATCAGGTTTCCTAAGAAGAAATACCTTCCAAAACCGTGCTACCACCGATCTATCTGCACTCCCTCTCTCTGGAACTTCTGTAATCTGTTTGCTTTTTACAGCCAAGACTAACCACAGATTATCACTCACTGAAATAGGAGGTGATGCATTTTGTGAAAGCCCGACAGCTAGAGAGATGGAAGACACAAGCTAAGGGCTACTGGAGGAAATGCTACCAGGTGTGCATCACAGCTATCAGTTCCGTTTGATGTGCCAGGATGGTGCATCAATCCACACAACTAGCCATCCCACATGCAAGGAGGCCAAAAAAGCTAAAAAGACCCTGGCATGTCTCATTTAGGTCACTAAAATTACATGGAGTAAGCCCATATGCAGTATTCGTTGCACCATATTTTTAAAAAAAACATTTATGGTGCTTTTAAACGCATACATAGCACAAAGTATTTGTATCTGTGCTTTGGGTGCTTATATTTCATTTTGTTTGCATTTCTGCTTTTCAGAAGCTTTCATTAATCTGTCCAGGGCCAATTTATGGGGCAGTAAAAGGCAAGCTCTATATTTTCCAAGGCATTTCAGGTCACAGATATAACAATTCATTTAAAACACCAGTTCTCACACTAACTGACCTTCACGAATGAGACCCTGAGGCAACGAAACACTGCAAAAACCAAATACTGATTCAACCTGAGACAATGGGTCACTTCAAGTGACTTTAAGTGAATATTAAAAAATTCTATTTATTCTTCAAACCCTCATGCATACGGTGGAACTTGTTTTTCATGTGCACTGTAGATTTTGTATTGTGTATGTTGAAAGACTCTTTTTTTTTTTTCCCCTGGTAATAGGGAATTTGTGTTATTTGCACATTGCAAAACTTGTTCCACAGGTATGTTGTGAAATTTTATTGGCCATTTTACAGTTTGTGATTCATGCCGTATAAATGTTGTTCAGCTCAGCTTTGTGTTTTACTAATTTATGAGTAATGCATGCAATGTGATTTGTTGTTCGATTTTCCTGGGATGCAAGGATAATATTACTGTTAAAAAAGTCAACATCAACTTAAACTTTACTTTCAGAGCCTGTAAGAGCTTTTAAGGCACAAACTATATGTCTAGGTATTCTTTAGCATTTAATACAATAGCATCCAGGCCTGGTTGTCTTAATTAGGTGCTTATGTAATATAAGTTACTGGAAATAGAGCTTCCACTTGCTTATATCAGAAATTTGTGTTTATTTTTTGCACTATCAGTAGAGTCACCCCAGTAACTGTCTAATTACCATGTGCTTTGAATGGATAGTGACCACTGTTTGGGAGTTTGGATTGGAAACTGATACCCATTGCATCTGACCAAGAGTGTAATCCAAGAATATGTATGGACCAAGACAGTATCAAATTCAGCAAGTGCTGTCAAGGATCCTTAATAAAAGTGAAAACGTCTGTTCCTTTTCGTGAATGTTTAGGCTTGTGTTCATTTTCCAAACAGATTAAATCTTGCCAGCCATCTCTAGGCCTCCCCTGCTCTCTTTCTACTCAAGTGACAAAAGTGGTCATACTTACTAAAGAAAATAAAGATAATTTTGTAATTGAGAGTGAAATATGTATAAGGACAGTAGGAGTTGTCAAACTGTCAAGAGGAAGTCACTACATCAGTGAAAGGAACCTGCCTAAATTCTTTACTTGTCTTTGACTATCTCTGTGTGTAAAATACGAGACAGGATAAGACATGATGTACCATCCATCCCTGTCTTCTGCAGTCCCAAGCAACTCTAAATTCTCAGCAATTAAAGTCTCTTATCTCTACTGAAAATTGCCACACTTTTGTTATTTTATGCTAAATGATTTCAGTGATTGAGTTAACAACCTTTTCAGTTTCGTAGGCAGCTACATCTCTGGTCAGAGGATACCAGCCCTAATATAATTAATGTCTTTACCTCCTTTTCACTACTTCATTTGAAGCACTGTGCTTGTAACAGAGCCATTTTACCACACTCACTCCAACCACAGCCCATTATTGTTAGCATCTGTACCACCTGACAAATGCAAATTATTACATTTATTCTTAATGTCTATAATAGCTTTTACATTTCTTGGTTCCAGATGGAGCCAAACAAGAGCATCAAAATACTGCAGGAAATGTTTTCTTTGTAGTATATTTGGGCATACACCAAAAACTTAATTTTAGGAGCATCAAGCTGTTTGGAAAAGCAGGCAAGCTATTGTGTTCTGCTTCACCAAAAATGAGCTTGAATTTTCTTGAGGTTTGTCTAGTGCTATGCTACTAAAAAAAAAATTAATTTACATGAGGAAAAAAAAAAATGAAGGTATGTCTAAACGTGCTTCCCTTCCAGGAGTTAAAATGTATTTTACCTTACACAAATAAACTTTCTTATAATAAATCTTCCTGAACAAAGTTCAGAGAAGGTTGAAAGGGCAGGCGGAAGCAGACATCTCTTCTGTGGCATCCTGGTATCTCCATTGGATTAGCTTCTCTGTAGGGGTGGTCTTTGCCCAGCATTTAGAGAAGCACTGAGATCTGGACCTTAGCTGAGGAGAATGCTCCCTGCTCACCTGTGGAAGGGAGGGAGGAATGACCACTACCTGAAGGCATTGATTTGAAGACATGAACCTACCTATTTCATGATTTCAGAAAGCTAACTCTAAATGCTTAATTTTCTTTCCTTTTATCATCAGCCTTCGGGTTTCAACTCCCAGGGAAGCAGTGGCTGCCAGCCACACATCGAGGAACCTTGTGCTTTCCTAGGCTATGCCAGGTCACAGCAGGCAGGAAGCCACGCTGGGCTGTCTGAACCACAACTGCTTCAGGTCAGTAGGTATTTGACTTGCACATACCTAAAGTAACGTGTGCAGCATTATAATTACCCTGCTCCAATAAGACTTGAGTGTGTTTTTTCCCTCCACATGCACACATTCCCACGGGGACCAAACCCTTTTCTCAGTATGTACATAAGATCTGCTGCCAATATGTGAGAGATGATGAGCAAGTTACTGGCAGAAAATCCTATTTATATATCACAGACTCATATATACATACACATATGTACATACTGAAGAGGAATTTAAGCAGATGAATGGCTATATTTTGTCAGAATTCCTTTTACCAGATCTCAAACAAGTTTTGTAGGCAGTACAAAAGCTTTATACTTCTCTTCAAAATGATCCCTTGCAGTTCAGTCAGACTTGTAGTTTGTGCTGTGCTTCACTTAGATATGTGTGCCACCACTGGATAATGTGGCTTACATACTCCAGGGTGTTAGACTAAGCTAAAATTCGACCAGTTGAAGTTTAGACTGATTGAGGTTTAATTCTGTGCAGGCTTTGGCCCAAGCAACATCACTTTTTTTTTATTTTTAATGAAGGATGATACAAAAGAGGGGAAAGAAAAATCCTGATCCCTAAAAGCAAATCTTGAAGCAAGTAAATCTTGTTTTGAAATTCCTTTTTAAACAGTGCTTTGTCTTAAAAATATCTACTTGTTGAAATGAAAACTCTTTTTATAAGCAGAACAGCTTCAACAAAAGCTTCCCTCCAGGACAGAAACTTTGATCAAAACCAGAAAGAGCATAAGCCCAAAATAGGTACCTGGCTGATGGGCAGTGCTTTTAGACAACATAAGAAAGATTCAGATTCAGCCACTTTTCTGTCTGGCTCCAGTCAAACACTTGAACCTCACCCTGACATACCCACTTGTTTGTCCTTCTTGCTGGGATGCTAGTCATTTTATGAGTATTGTCTCCTATTTTTGTTTTCTCTGAAATGGAGCATGTTTTTCTGATATTGGTGGGAAATAAATATAGGCAATGGCAATTATTCTGTCACTTCTCTGAATAGGACCGTGTTTTAAGCATAGACCTCAACAGAAGAAACTATTGTTCAGTTTCAACACAAGAGACTATTGTTTAGTCAGCAAAGGGATAATTATCTTCTAATTAATCAAATTGATCTTTAATCTGAAGAGGATTTGCTTTGGAATGGAAAAGTATTGGGAAATAGAGTCAACTTCCTCCCTCCCCAAAGTTCTCTGTTTTCTCAGACTGAACCAGAAATAATTCATTTTGAAAGTTCAGAAATGGTTGGTGAACTCTTGTTTCTCCTAGCATTTCTGTGTTGTGTCTGCACTTCTGGGTTCCAGATAAGTCTGGAAGCAAATGTGAAATAATGGTTTCATGGCATTTTGGCAGGAACCTCTGGAAACTTCACAAAACAGCTTTTTCCAGACTCAAAGCTGATTTTAAAATGGCATAACTTCAGCTATTTAACAAATATATTCTTTCTCTCAGGAAGCTTAATGTTTCATGTGCCAATAGGCATAATTTAAAAGCATTCTTGTTAAAAAAGCCCTGAAGAACAGATACAAGAATCATGAAAAATTTGAAGAGACAGCACTGAGGCTACGATGTTACGTCAGAATTTAGTTCAACAAGGAGGACATTTAGATACAGAAATGGAACCTAAGTGGTGGTCTTATTCCCATTATGAATCTAAACTTAATCTTTAAAACTCTGTGTCTGTGTCCCCATGAAGTTATTGGTATAGCTGTCTATAACGTATATATTGCCAGTACACATGTAAGCTCTAGTTGCTGTCACTCCAGAATGGTCCTGGGGGAAAACTACACTTTCACATGTAAAACCAGCTTCAAAAGCAAGTATGTGTTAAGATAGTTATCTCCTGCGATGAGACACAGCATTTTTAGTTGAAAATAAAGGGGCCACAGTCTTCAATGCGGAAGGGACAGTTCTGTAGCGATGAAAGTCCTACATAATGGCAAGGTAAGAGGGCCTCATGTTCTAGCTATTTGCCTGCTGCCCACAGTGGATATTCCTAGGTTCCTGGGTTGGGGAATAAAGGCAGGTTTATTCTAGCTCGCTTTGCTTCTTGATTTTCTAGGTGATGTAGGTAAAGCATTTACGGTCTCTGTGCCTCATATTCCCATATATATTTTTCAACATAATGATATAAATTTATCTATTTTTAAGGATCTGAGACCTTCCATATTGATGTAAGTGCTGGGATTCCACTTATACTTACATTAAAAAGCCATGAGCATGGAGGTTTTTACTGGCCCCCATTATTCATTTTGATAAATAAAAATCTAAATCTGCAAAGTATATTTTGATATATTTTGAATTTCCACTGATTTCAATATTCATTGTCTGTCTGTTGTCACTGCTTCAGAATGAAAATAGCTGATAAAATACTGGCTTTGTTGAAGACAAGAGGAGTTCGATCTGGTCCAATGCTTAACAAACATCATGTTCTGGTAAGATCTGATTGGTTTTTCACAAAATTTTTCCACTGCCTTCTTTCTGAGTATTTAAACACATGTAGATTGATTTGACCCTGCTTCTTACAGCGTCCCTAAATGTTATGCAACAGTGACACCAATCAATATCAAAGTCAGGTTCTGTGCCACTGACCATTCATTCTTTCCCTATATTTAGACAGAAAAATTCTACCACAGAAGGTCTGAGGAGGAGGAAACATTTGCATACCCATGGCAAGAGATCCTACCTGGCATCTCTTTGGTGCAGTACCACGACTCATTTCACATGGTCACCTCAAGCAACGCCATTCCAAATGACAATCACTGCAGTGCTGCAGGACCTGACACACTGATCTCTGACTACAGGTAATGCTGGGGGATGGAATTCATTCTTGTCTTCTCACAAAGGTATGTCCAAAAGTAAGAGCCTTCCTGACCTGTACGTCAGGAAATAAGAAAACTTAAATGAGAATCACACTTCATCGGAAACATCAACGGATTCAAATTTTTAAGCTGTGCAAAGCAAAATTGCAAGGCATGTTTTCAGGAACTCAGGTGTCAGCTAAGATTTCTGAGTTTCACATACAAATATTCGATGAGACATTCAATTTTCAAGAAACAGCATTAGAGAACAACGTTCACTTGACGAAATGTTCAAAAAAATAAACCTGCTGCTCTGAAAGCGAAAAAGCACAAAGCCCTCTGTGCCTTTATAGCCCTTGGTAGGGCTATATGTACGTGAGAAAATGCAGATAAGAGACTCAAAAGTATATCTGTTTACATATATAACATGCCAAGGGTACCTATGCCAACAGGTTGACATTAAGGACTGTGGAGGATATATCCTAAAATGCGCCAGGGAGAGGCTGCAGAGAGATCTTGAAGCTCCTTATAATAAATAATACATTAAGTGAATACAATGGCTACAGGTTGCTGAAGAAAGCTGCTGAAATTATCATTCATGCTGAAAAGTTCACCTAACAATAATCTACTATGTGCAGTGTTTACAGAAAAGGCAGAGGTTCCTGGCTAAAAATAGGTACCCTAAAATTCTCTACAAGTATTTACCTTTTTAATATCTGCAGCAAAACGTCAGCCATGCTCTAGAGGCACAAAAATACACATGTACACAGATGTGAGCACAGAAAGGAACTTCCCATCCAAGAACCAGGTAGACTGATTCACCTTCCTATTGGGGAAATAATCATGCTCTTTCTTTAACCTTTTGCTGTGAGAAGGAAAAGAGAACTGCTCACCAAGAGAGCCCAGCAGGGCTGGAAGATGGCAGCCCAGTGTCCTAGGATAACCACAGAAGAAGGCTCTGTTCTCTTCTTCTGCTCTCATATTGGCAAAGGGTTACTGTCCCTCCCAGGTCAGGATAGTCTTCTTTTCCTAGTGAGGTGTAATGGCAAAGGTCGCTACCCTCCCTAGAGTGACAAAGCGGCTGTTCCTATCTTTTCCCTCATCCCAAAATTAATTATTGTCATTCCCACTTCCCTACCAGAGCTCAAGTCAGGCTCTTCCCATAGATAAGCCCTTAAGGTGATGTAACAAGATTCTAAGATGAAGCAACTACATAGTTTTGCTTAATCTTTCTATTTTATTCTGTTTTGAGCCCATACAGATGGACAGTAACCATCGGTCTGACTTTATCTCTCTTTACAGTCAATTGCCGACAAGACTTCCATTTGTAAGTAGAAGAAATTAAATAAAGACAAAATATCTTAAAGTAACAAGTCCCTAAAAAAAAAAAAAAAAAAAAGAAAAAAGGCCTCTTGGATTCAATTGCTGCAAAACTGCTGGCTGCAATTACTTTCACTCACAGCCCACGCTGAGCCAAGGCTCTAAAATGAGGGTGTGGAAGGAGGAGAGCTCCCTGCAAGGGATTTCTGCAGGCAGCCTAATTGCCTGGAACAAGCAGTGACAGCTGCCACGTGCCTGCCTGACTTTCAGGTGTATAAAATGCACAAACAGGATGTACACTTGGTCAGGAGTAAAATTTTGCCTACTTCTTGTGTCCACAGAGCAAAATGGAGTTTGAAGATTTTGATCCTGACCTCTGGACCAATATCCATAGGTAGCCTGAGCTGAATCACCTCATTTAAGTTCTGAACTTATTTTTTTTCCCTGTGGGGGTGGTGAAGGGTGTGTGCATACAAAACACTTTAAGGCACTTCTTGAGATAAAGACAGTTGCTGCATTGACTTAGCCGATGAATCTGGAATTGGTTTTCTATTAAGATAGAGATCATACTTCTCAGGGCTGTTTGTGTTTTCAAAGGCTGCTTCCTCAGTTACTCAGCAGTCATGTTTTTAACGTTGTTTTGTGTTTTTGTTTTTGTTTTTCTCTCTCCAAACAAAAGACAGAAGCTTGACTTCTGTGATAATCATGTGACTCCAGCAGCTGGGGCCCTTGGCTCTGTTATTTGTGATTTAATCCACCTCTACATGGTGATTTTTATGGGAACTGTCTTCATGGCTAGCACTGCATCCTTAATAAAATGGACAGAGCATTTTTTCATTAGAGCACATTCCTTCAGAGAAACTGTGGGAGGAAAAATCTTAACAGAAGATTGTGTAACCAGAACAAATTAAAGTCAATATCCTAAATTATTTAAATCATAGGGCTCTTTGCCATCAACTTGAATAGGACAGGGATGCCAGTCCAACTTTCCATTGCATTTTCCACTTGCATCCTCTTAAAGCAAAAATCCGTATCAGAATATCCTTCTAGAGATGTACTGGACATTTTCATGTTGAAAAGGATAGAAAGAGCCATGCAGACAGTGTAAGTTGTGGGCACAATAGAGTTCTGAGTTTCTTCACATCCACATGATGTTTTTTTCTGCATGTCTCATTGATTGTATCTCTTTGTTAAGCACCTAACAAATATAAAACACCTCAGTCCCTGCTTTATTCACCATGAAGGTGGAACTTTGCAGCTGATTAGTTGCACACAGCACAAGCTAAGGGTTTCTGATTCATGAGTGTGTTGCATAGAACTGAAACAACACAAGTCTTTTCAGGGCAGCAAAACCAGCCAGCTCACTGGTGCCAACGCTCCTGCTCACTCAAGCAGTGCCATGAAAATGTTGGTAACCACAAGCGGTCAAGGGTCTAGTTTTCTATGTCATTCCAAGTTCACCACAATCTCTGAGCTTCTTAGATCCCAGAGCTTCCCACACAGCAATTTTTTGTGTGGATGATGGAAGTAAAAATTGTAGTGTTTGCCCCCCCTGTTGATTGTTTATAAGGTTATAAAAATTGGCAGATAGAAAAATATCAGCAGGTGTGTCTGCCATTCAGACCTCAACATCCACAACTGTTTTGGTCAATTTGAGCTGTTCTTTCTGCGCTGGCAAGTAGTTTTGAAGTTAGGATCACTCCTAAATGAGGCCATTTGTGTTCTGCACTAGAACTGCATTGTCTCAGGTGATTTATACTCTTCTATTCTATCATTACAACTGTGCCTTTCTTGAGTTATAAACAGTTTTGATGTTTTTGTCATAAAAGTATTTTTCTTCCACTTATGTGTATTAGCGAGGAATTAGTATTTTTCCCTTCAGGGTCTGTTATGGCATACATCACTTTCTCAGCATCTACTCACCTCTTCTGCTACTCAGCCACACACCAGAATTTGCGCTGGAGATCTTATGCTATAATTCTATTCTGTATTGTTTTATGTAATCACTTTTTTTTTTTTAACATATGCACTGCTTTGTAATAATACAGATTAAACACCCACAATTAGAGTGGGAAAGATTGCTCTCTACTGAATAGAAGTGTTTATAATTGGTTTCTTCTAGTTTTACTGCCCATCACTTGTTTTATCAGTGTAAGTTACCTAATCTGTGGGGATCAACAGATCTGCTGACATGAGAGACAGTATTTGGGTGTTCTTCAAAAGACACATTTACATTGGCTTAGGTCATCAGAGGGTGGCAACCAAACCTTTCCCAAATAATGTGTCCTTTCAAAATGTCTCGAGATAGGAACTCCACAGATGTGATAAACAGTGACAGCATCGTGGACACTGGTGCTTCATTCAACACCTGAACACAGAGGAGAACAGAGAAGCTCTGGCAAAGATAAATATACCTCTAGTACTACCATACCATACCTTTTTAGTTATAGAGAAACACAAGAAATCAAATTGAAGCTGCTAACTATAATGAAATTCACTGTGAGAGGCACTAACAGAATAAAACAGGATTTACTCTGAGGTCTATTATATTCTCTTCATAGTCCTGTTGTTACTTCCCTTTATATTGATAAAAATCACATTTCCTCAAGGTTAACCAAGGAAGTTGATACATGGGACAAAAAAAAACCCTCACAGATGGTAACATGTAACTACTATTTCTGACATTGCAATGGAATAGCTTCCATTTGATTAATCTATTAATAGTAAAGCATTGTTTAGAAATAACAACAGTTTTCAGCATCAAAGCAGTTAAGGAAAGAAAAAATAACATTTCTTCTCCTTTTAGGTGCACCAAAAACATCCGTGATGAGTTATTTGCTGTTAGATTTCTGAAATAAAATCTTGGATGTTACGTTTTGCCTGTGTTTGCATTTTGGTACAGACACAAGAAATAACAGTGACATAGAAACAAACCTATAACTTTTAATCTTGCAATCTCAAAGCACAAGAAATCAAAAATACCATGTCGTCTTTGGCTACCATAAGATAGTAAATAATGGGCCAGCCTTGCTCCCACGCAGAGTGACGGTGGCATTTTCCCAGACTCCAGTGGGAACACACCAGGGCTAATACACTTCAGGAATTCTGGGAAATTACTTGGAACAAGACCTCCCATGTCAGAAGCTCATTAACTGTTCTTAGTCCTAAATGAGTTGGGCTTTTCAGTAACATCCCTCCCTTCCACCCTCATTAAATATGGTAAGACCATTGATAATATTTCCTTCAGAGCTGATGAACCCCATTTAAATTGCTTACTAGATCATGTGCCACCTTTGAGGATAACAAGATAGCATTTGTAGCTTTTCAGTGGTTGGAAAACTGACTTTCCATCAAAGACATTTCCTGAAACGTGTGTGTGTTTTTAAAACTTGTCCTCTGATTGCCATTATAAATTTCTTTAGGGAATTGTTTGGCTCTGGATGCATGTGATAAAACTCCATATGTATACAAATATTTTTATTTAACTTTGGGGAAATTTAAAAGTTTGGCTCCATAAGAATGCATTCAACACAGCAGCTGCCTTTGATGAGTGCTGTTTAATCTGTCATTCACAGGCCATGGTGTGGCACTGGACCCTCTCGCTTCATCAACAGTGTGAATTTTTTTCACTTTTAGGAGAACAATGGTCTAATGGATGAAGCCACTACACTTAGGGATTCACTGAAGTCTAGCACCTAGTCAGCTATGTTTCTTATACATACGTTCTTTCCACCGTATTTGGTGCTCTTTTTATATTTGCCTGCATCCCAGCGGTATGAATGACAAAAGAGTGTTGCTGTGCCTACAGTCAAGGAAAAGGCACAGGGGCTGCAAAGGATAGGTGCTGAACTAAGCCCATGTTCCTGTTTTTACAGCCAGCAGTCTGCGGTTAGAAAGCAGGTCCAAGAGAGAAGGCAGAGCACTCTCTCTCAGGGTCAGGGACACTGTGCCAGAGAGCTTGGGTTCCTTCCAGAGGCAGGCTTTCCCCACAATGTTCTCCACTTGGAGACTGCTCAGAAGTGGTCCAGACTAGACTAGCATAGTGCTGCTGAGTAGACAGCACTCAATTAATTTAGAATTAAACTTAACAGAACTGCAGCAACCAGAGGCGATTTCACCATGCCCAAACAGAAAATGACAGCATAGAGCTAAACTTTACGGTCAGTGGGACTCACCAGTGCCTGTGACAGGGTTGGACCCTGGAGCTCCTCATGAAATAAGGCCTGACGGCAGCGCTTGGGAAGCGTGGTGTCAACAGTGACCTGATGTTTTGTTAAACCTATCCAGAATTATAGGCAGATTCTAAGGGACTCAGAATTGCTCTGTGACAGTTACCAGCTTCATTTCAGATAGTTGCAGCTGGGAACTCTGAAGCTAGCCAGATTTCCACTGAAACCATTTGTTAGTTTTCAGTTTATTGCACAGATTATAGACATGGTTATCAAGTTTCTCGTGGGTTTTTGTTTTCCACCCCATTTCATAAAAATGTTTTATCATTTTGTATTCCAAAAGATGCCTGAATGTTTGCAAGTTGAGGAGTCTTTGAAACATTACATAAGATCTTAGATTTTTATTTCTTTGACTCAGAAAAAAAAGAATATAGCTTTGGCTTATGCTCAAAGCATAACAGTTTCTCTTAAGAAAGGATTTATAGGACTTTAACTCAACGCTTTTTGCAGCTGCTGACACCTACAGAAACCTACACATAGCTCTTGAAGGGCATATTATTTAAGAATGATTGTGTTTTATGATTTCTGAATTGGCATGCTGTCTTTTGTATATTTTACTTTGTAAATAAATGAAAGCGTAGGATGTATGGGAAGCAACACTAAGGATGTGAATAGGACTTAGAACCTCCAAGAAATGGGAGATAGAGAGATCACCATCCCAGCCTGGGTGCGCAGAGTCTGACAGAGACGGTAAGAGGTGTTACAGCACTTGGGCAGTGTGGCAGGAAGAATGCCAAGCTGGTCCTGGACAAGAGAGCAGCAAATGGTAATGAAAAGGCTACACTGGAGACTGGGTTACAACAGAGGCTTTGGGAACTGGCTGCAGTTTAAACAGTCAGTGTAAGAAAATCAGATTGAACTGATTCAAACACAGATTACAGAGCACAAAGCCACAAAGGAAGGGTGCTTGATGCTCTGTAAATAGACACAATTTAGGAGACAGCAGAGGAATTAAAACAGAAAACATTGTTCAGGCTATCCAGTAGATGTCAATAATTTCAACTACATATAAATTAAGTAGAACTCTTAGAGAGTTTCAGAAAGGAACTGAAAAAAAAAAAAAAAGATACTGCCATCCTGTGCATTATTTACAGGTACGAGGTGCCTGGTCTGGTCTTATCTCAGTTGTAACCAATGTTAAGAGAGTACATGCCTTATATGACTGTTTGCCCTCACATTCCTAGCAACTTCCAAACTCATGTTTAGATCAAGGGCAATCTGGGCATGGGAGATAGATACACAGGACTGGGTCTATGCTTGCAAAATATGTAGGGTTATGTTGGTCTCAAGTGTATTAATTCACCAAGAGAGGAAATAATGCAGAACATGGACTTGAATAATTTCCCTTTGTCCCCTTCAAAATCCAGTTTGCTCTAATTTGGATACTTTTCTGCAATGTACAGCAAAAAAAAAAGGAGACCTCAGAGCCATTTCACATCAATGTATTTCTTCTTCCCAACAAAATCAGCCATTATGAGCATACGTCTGTAGGATGGGTAATGATATAGAAGAGAATCAAAAGTAATATCACAGGAAAGGGAAGAACTGTCAGCTGTAGCATTGCTGATAAAGTTACGTT
Organism: Baryphthengus martii; assembly: GCA_013396935.1. Lineage (NCBI taxonomy): Eukaryota > Metazoa > Chordata > Aves > Coraciiformes > Momotidae > Baryphthengus > Baryphthengus martii. The sequence goes on along the minus strand of VWZK01010299.1, from coordinate 64,806 downwards.
CAGGAAACCTTTTCAGGTGCTTGGAAGAGCCAAGGATGTGCTCTGATGGATTTTAATACATAGCAGAGACCTATTTTATATCCTAATCAAATTTGATGGAGTTATCCAGCTTAGTTTGGGCTAGGCACAATAGCATATCTCACGGAAAACAGCATCTGGCTCAATATGATAGGACTCCCACGATAACAAATAAATTAATGAATGCCCACTACTCCCAGAGGTGCTTAAATTACATAAGCGGATTAAAGCACATTTAAACCTGTTAGTGTGCCTGTCCTGAAACACTATTACAAGCTGGAAGAAAGTTCTGCAAAAGTACAGTTTCTCAGATGCCAGACTTGTGATTGTGCCATTTTTTTTTTCAGAATTCCATCATCCCATTTGTCACTTGGAGCACTGTGAACTTCCAGCAGGGAGAGCTTATGTTGAAAGGACTGAGCCCATAGCCAACAATAAGAGGACAGCCAAAGTCAGAGGTATTGTATGCTACTTTTCCACCCGTTTATGAAATGCTCTTCATAAAGAGTGGTCCAGACTCTCAGCTGGTGTATAGATCAGCACAGACCCACTGACATCAGAGGGAGCCAGCCTTTCCAGTTTATACCATGTATAACACCATGGTGCTGCATTTCTTCAGATGCTTTGAAAATAATTTGTTCTTCACTGAAGTTCAACAAATCTCTATTGAAATTATCATGAGGAATTTTTGCCTCATAACTGTAATTTCAAAGCATTTTTAAAGTGAAAAAAAAGATAAACCACTACCTCCTTCATGGAGAAGTAGGCTGGAGTATAAGCAGATCTAAGAGAAATCAACCTCACATCTGAGAATAGACCTCATGGTGAAATTGTAAGGACAAGGTAACTATACTTTTTTTATACTAGATTGTTGCCTCTGGCTAGATCTAAACTGGTTTTTGAGTGCACCCCTCACAGGTCTTATAAGCTATATATATATATACAAGTTTCCTTTCCCCAAACTAGCAGCCATTGCACACTTCCCTCTTACCCTAAATGTGACTGGATTTAAGAGCTGATAAACGTTCTCCTAGGCTTCCAGTTGAGAATTCTGTGATGAGCTTTTCCTAATCATCCTTTCTGCCTTGCTGGCTTCTATTTCTTGTTTACATTGCATAAATATCACACTTCTTCCCACACACAACTTTAGCTCTAAAAGGTCTTTGCGAGTTACAAAGGCTAATCCTATCTCACACCTGGCTGGACACATAAAGGAGATGCCAACAGAGAATGTCTGATATGAACAGGTTCCGGAAATACTCCTAATGAAAGGATTGGAAGAGAGAAAGCAGGCAAACTTTCCTGGAAAAGAAAAAGTGTGTTCTTCTGGGAAAGGACAATCTGAAGAAAGGTACAAATGTGACAAAGGAAAAAGATGAGGAAGATGAAAAAGCTCCATAAAACATGCTATTGCCATTGCTTCTACTACAAAATAATTATCACAGCTTTTATTACCACCTACTCACTGTCATTGCTTTCTCCCATAGCGCTTTCCTGCAATCAACAGAAAGTCAGGAGGGTCGCAGAAAGTGCGCAAAATGCTGATTCAATTTGAGCCACCCCTTCACATTTCTAAATGCATATTAACACCATTTATGTGGAGTTCAAGTTAACAACTCTTCCTGAGGCATATGGCCAAATAAAGAACCAAAAGGAAAATTGTATTGTCTCCAGTCACTCTTTTTTGTTGTTGTTGATGTTGTGGCTGGGTTTGGCAAACTGACAAAGATAAAAATTATCTGAGGGACAGAAATTTCCAGGAAACCTTTCAAACATGCAACTCTAGTACCCTTAAGAATAAAAGTAAAGTGTGTTGATTCTCATTCCTGCACTGCTTTGCATCAAAAATAGTTGTACTAAGGAAATAGAATTCAAGAAATTTAACACAAAGTGAAGAAGATAATTCCCTCATCAGCTTGTCTGTGGACTGTGTAATTTCATGTCTCACAAAGAGTAGGAAGAGAATTTTGTAACGAGTTGTCTCAACTGAAATAACAGCTATGGGGCTCAAGGCTGTAACATACCATGATTTAGAACTGGGTGGAATTCACATATGACTGAAGAGGAAATCCTGATTTACATAAAATAGAAACAAAATTGCTAGAGAAGGGGCATAGACCTGGAACAGTCCTCATGTGAAAGAGCGTTAAGAGGTCTACTGGATCTCCTTAGGCAGTACAAGCAGGTCACAAGGTTGGCCCTCAGATTGAATCCTTGATCAAATAGGTCTCCAAAGCAACTGTTCAGATGGAGAAAACTGAAGGTCATTTTGTCGTACCCTATCTATCATCTCCCACGCACACCTCTGCTCAGGCACTGCAACTACAGATGTTTGCCAAGCCTTATTAGGGCACATCTTTGCCTCTGCCTGCCCAAAAACTGAGGCATGTAGGGACGAATTGGACAGCAGCAGTAGTATTGCACCAGGAATGGGAGTTTTGCAGGCTGTCTTAAGAAATCTGACTAAGAATGACTCTCACCTCACAGCATCTCTTACTCCTTCCTCTCTTTGAAAATGTTCACTTATAAACTTCCTAACTGAAAAGCATTTGTAAAATACTGGGGGAGGGGGGGAAGGGGAGAAAAAGAGAAACTTTTTCCAATAAATAACACACCCACTTGTTCAATATATCGTTTCAGGCATATATTGGAAAATACTTGAGATGGATTACTGTGAGGACTGCGAAGAAAACATTCATGACACCAGCTTCTGTAAATCTACTCACTAAAGAAGGGTTAATAACATCTCATGCATTGTTGTTTCAGCAAATCACCAAAGATCAGAGATGAAATCCAGTTCTGTGTTCCAAAGAAGCCACAATACTGAACTGTGGACCAAAGGCACGGAGATGTGACATGAGTGCTGCCTTTCTCTGAAGCCTCAGGCACTGAGAACGAATTTCATGGATCATTGTTGAAATTTCACAATCTTTGGTATTGAGTAAGATGCAGAAATGTACTGAGTGGGATGGGAGAAGAGAGACAGCATTAGTTCTTTATGCATGCCTTTGTCACAGACCAGTGGACATATAGGAAGAAAAGTTGTAAAGATGATACTGAGCTAGTGAGAGGGGCAAACGTGTACCATATAAATCTCTGGATTGCTCATCATTCCAAGGAGAAAGGATTAAGTCAGAACAGTTCATTTTCCTAAGTCCACTACAAGACGCTAGGTTAACAGCTACCAAATATAGCCATCAGCAGAAGTTCAGTGCCTTGAACTTTGGCTATTTCATCACCCTAACAACTCATCATGAACTCTGATACAATCTTGTAATAGGGAGACTGAAAAGTGAAGATGTTTCTTCCAGAAACTCAATTTTTGGCCTTTCACTCAAAGCCCAATTAAAAAAGATGAGATGAAAATAACCATTTTTTTCCAATTCTTCCTTAGACATGAATTTTCTTTTCATTGTGATGTACTAAATGGAAATCCTTCTGTACGTTCCCCAACACTAGCCCAGGTTAAGCCTAATTTTTCTAGCTCTTCAGCAGACCAAGGTTGGGACATTTTATGAATTCTTTCAAATGTGAAATCTACAGCATGATTAAAATCTCCTGGTGCTGTTTGAAAAAACAAACAAACCAACCAACCCAAAACAACAAACCAACAAACAACAACAACCCACCACAAACAGGTTTAGATCCCCCCAAAAGCATCTGCAAGCATTTTCTAAAATGCAGTATAGTCTCTGCCAAAAGTAGGTGAATATGTGTTAATAAAAGCACAGCTAAGGTTGCTAGCACTGCTACTTCTACATTAAGCAGTTTCCTCTTAAAGCTATTTGAATAGCAAGACCTGGTATTTCTGCCTTTGTGAGGATCAAACTACGTCGTGCTGAGAGTGCTACTTTGCAGCTGCTCAACCACAGGTACTCACGCTGCCGCTAAGCATATTGCCTGGATAAGTAGCTTAAGAAACATTAACGCCACTGCTCATCTGGATCGGTGCAGTCTTTGAAATGGCTGTGAAAAAGGGCAGAACAGAGTCCCTTATTTGGGCTTCCTGATAATCATGAAACAAACGTGTCCTCTAATAGACCTCTGTGCTCAGCTCTTCTCACTGCACATGAACATGTTCCTGAACTACAAGAAGGATGTAAGAGGATGAAGCCAGTCTGTGTCACATTACTCCTCTTCCACCAACACACCATTGCGGGGGCGGGGGGGGCTTACTGCTTACCCCTTATCCCCATTTGTGCTGTCTGCTATATAGCCTTTGAAATGACATTTCCACAGGCAACACCTTCATTTCTGAAATAGGTATAACCAATTCTTACAGCACCAGGAAGAGCCGATCTGCAGGCTACCAGAAGCCACTAGTTAATGTGTTCACCTTGCATTTTAAATGTACTTGTGGTAGCAGTTCTGCAGAGCTTTTTACGTTTTTCCAGCTGGTGCCTGTGGTGGGATCCTGTTTCCCATATGCTTGTTTTCTGTAAATCTCATCATCACATGTAGTGCTCTTGGCTGTCATCAAGCACAGAAGGACCCTTAGCAGACCTAAAGTTTCTAACTTAAGGAATCATAAAAGCAATTTTTTTACTGCTACCTTATCTACTAGACATTACATCTGTCCATATACCTCAGTGTTTCACAGGACTCTTTCTGATACTTAGTCATTTTTCTAGATACTAATTCCAGTTTCACAAGTCTTGTTTGTGATTCACAAATCTTTTGGTCTAGTGAAACGCTCTTGCTTGGATGTTATGCTGCAGGGCTTAATTCAGCTTCAGATCTGTGGCGAATATAAACCTGAGACTGAAGAGACCTATTTTGTTCCATCTGTTTATCTTACTACCAAGGCTGAGTCATGCTCCACAACAGATTTAGTATTAACCACTCATCTTATATTAGTGCCAAAGTGTCTCTCTCAGAATTGAGGCTTTTCTGTGCTGTGTGCTATGCAAGCAGATGAACAGCCCTTGTCCAGAAAGGATAACAAAGCAACAACCAGAGTGCTCAAATATTGCTCTTGTCGTTCTTCTGTCACTAACAGTGAAAAGCGCTGCTAGTTCAGATAAGGAATCTCTCTCTCCTGCCTTCCCAGAAACAAATTCAGAAATTTGTCATGATTGGAGGACCTGACGTGCAAGAGGGTGGTATCAAAATAATTAAGAAAAAAACACACAAAAAACAATCACCTTCACAGAAAAGAGTTTTGTAGATAAAGAGCCATAGTGCAGTAAAGGTCCTTCTACTCTTCAAGATGTAGCTTTTAGAACATCACAAAGGGTAAGTAACACTGATATTGCCATTAAATACCAGTTTCAGTATTTGCCATGACTTGTATCTTTAAGACTTGGTTTCAAATTATACATGCTGTGCTTGTATTCTGCACAGCATATTTAATCTTGAGGATTTTATATCCTAGTCAGCTATCAAAGAAATAATAGCTGAAATCAGAGCTCTTTACACAAAGAGAGCCTTTGCAAGCACAACGTTTTCCAAGCAAAACAGCTACTGGAAAGGAGAATTAACTAAGGAACTAAATTAAGAGAGAGAATGCAGGAAAAAGATCAAATTTCTGACTTGAATTTGGCATGCTGCTTTGTACTAAAAGTTTATTCATTCTCAATGGAGAGTTAATGTTTTCCTAGCCAACATTCTTACCAACTGCATCTAAAAAAAGTCCTTCCCTGAACTATTCCTATCAGGAACACATGTAAAGTTATGCTTTCTGTGCCAGCATTAAAATTAATTTAATTTGGAGTCCATTCTAACACTTGCAGTCTGGCAAAGTCATTGCAGAGGTTCCTTCTAGCAGAGGTAACTAGTTAAACTGCAAAACACTATGAAAGTGGGAGGAATAAAAAACAAACAAAAGCAAGTTTCTCCATTCCTCTCTCATGCAAACAACTTCCTTCTCACTCACGCTACTGAGCGAGAGAAGGACAAATGAGGCGCAATTGGGAAAAAAAAAAAAAAAAAAAGGATTAAGAAGGAGCAAAATTAAGAGAGAGAAAAATAGAGGAAAAGTTCATAACATGGAAGCATAGATATGGGAAATGGACACAGTAGAAACAGATGTTGATCTATAACATTGTCTCATCATGATGCAACTGACTAAACCTCACCAGAGGTCATGCAGCAGAGGAAGAGTTTTCATTTTCATTTGGAGAAAGATAAAGGTCATCACTCAAACAAACTAGCTGCAGGAAACTTTCCTGTCTGTGTTTCTGTTGCCAAATCATCTTTAATATGAGGCCTGGCTCTGCGAGTGAGGCCTGGATCTTGTTTAAGGGTGGGACCTGGAGCTCTAGTCTTCTCTTTTTTGTGGAGACTTAGAAGCGGCAAGTGGTTTTTTGGGATTTTTTGTTTTTGTGCTAAGCCTTTCCCCACATTTGCTAGAGTTTTTCAGGCATATAGCACTGCTGAGGAAACTGAGTAGATCTCCTGCATGCAGGAAGATCAAAAAGGCTAAACTGAGGGATAGATGAGAGACAGCAGGTACCATAGCCTCATCCAGGTAGAGCGAGAGATGGACTGGTGGGACAGGGCTCTCTGGAAGGAGACAGAAAACCAGGGCGGATCAGGTGCCTTAACAAGTGAGGCACGTCCTTAATGAGTGAGAAGTCTTCTACCTTTGGAGGAAAGTTGAAGTCGTAAAAATATATTTAGACCACGCTATTCCAGAGATTATTGATACCTCAGGAGGAACACTTTGTACAAGTTACCTTTGTGCAATAGATGTCCTTGCTCAGTGGCGAGTATTAAAAAATGTAAAAAGGAACTTAAAAAAATGTGTAAGACAAGCGTCAAGGAAAACACTTCATGGATTGAAGGATGTGCTGGGTATTTGCTGAGGATGTGGGGAATGGAAATGACACAAAAAAGGACTAAGCAAGAAGTATCAAACGGAAAACAAGATGCTATTTTTCTAAGATATTAAACTTTCCATTCACTCTCAGTGTGATTTTATTTTATTTTTTTTAAATCAGGTCAATGACAAAAGAAAAGTAAATAGTTTCTGTGAGAAAGTTCAATGTGTGTCAATTCTGCAGCAAAATGGGAAACCAAATGACATATTTTCCTGGAATTTCCAAGTGTATTCCATCAAAAACTGAAGTAACACCATTAGATTAGACAATGTGAAAGACAGTCCACTGGGATGGTAAAATGTTTATTGCAATTGTCTCTCCAACAGAGGGTCCTTGTCCCAGATTAAAAAGCAAATTCTACCCCGATAAAATGAGTGTCATCGTATCTGTCTAAATTACTTTTCCTCACAGCAGATGGCAACAACTCAGGAAAGCAGAGCATCCTAAGAATGACTTTGAAAGAAGCATTTGTTTCTTCTTTGGGAGCTCTATCACTCAGATTTTCTTTAAAATGAAAGGAATTACCTTGCTGGAATCCAAGAAAGAAGTGTGCTACTCCACTACAATATTTTTGGTTTCTTTCTTCCATATTAAAAATAAATAGAATACTACACAGAAGAAAACTCATACTGCAGCTATTTGTCATTCAGCTATTAGTAATTAAAGTATTAATATTAAATATAAAAATGACAAAGCACTGCATAGGTAAAAAGAAAGACGAATAAAGTTAACAAGCACTAACAATAGCTGCAAGTCAAAAGGAAAGCCAGATTTCTTACTGAGCTGTCTAAATGAAAATGTATCTGGAGTAATATGACTACAGAGATTGTTTTTTACAATTTTGATACCGCATGTAACAATTTTCAAAATTATTTCACGTTACTGGCATGTATGAGTTAATATCTAATAGGTCTAGTAACAAGAGTCATCATAATATACTGAATATGTTTTTTTTCTGAATTAAATCCATGAGAATCAGAAACAAAAGCAGTTCTAAGAGGGTAACTGGAACCGAGTTATAACAATAGAATAATAAAACCAAGTGTGTCCAAGAACAAAGCCCAACGAGAAAAAAAAGGTCTCTGTAACAATAATTGCCTATAGTATGATGAGCCAAATTAATCTCCGGAGTTTCATGATCATTGCATTTGGCTTTAAGCAGGATACTTATTTATGAGGAATTCAAAAGGTCAGAAAGAACTGTAACAGAGTACCATTTTCAATGAAAGCTAAGATCACTTAAAAATCAAAGTGGGAGTTCAGAACGATAGCCCGAATCATATAAGCTGTCCTCAGCCAAATATTGATTTTGGTTGGATTCAGGCGGTAAAAGAAGCTACTTTTTTGCATAATGATCCACACGCACACATATGTGACTACTGGGCTGCTTATGTAAAAGCACCACAGGAGCAACAAATCACCTAGAGGAGATTTCCTATACTGCAACTATTCGTGTGCCTCCTGAATAGAGTACTGCATGAAGAACAGAAAAGTTTTCTAGATTATTTGATGCTGTTACACTGTTAGACTTCCAAAGCACTGCTCCATCAAGGTACACGGATGATTATCCCCATATGTGTATATATGTGCACACATATGCTTTTACATTACTCCTCCACCCCTCACAAAAGACACTAATAGGATGATGCTTCTATTTTAATATGAAGCTACTTTTTGATCTGAGAATACAAGCAAAACTACTATAAACATATAAATATTTATAGGGCTTGCAAACATGTAAGTATACAAACAGTCTCATTTGTGTTGGTACAGTAGCTCAGACAACAAGACCTGGCACTATCAGGTGATACCGTAATATAGAGCTGGATAGACAGGTGGAACACACTGATTTGCCTGAAAATCTATAACAAAGTTTACAGCCTTAGCATAGTTAAGATTTTCACCTGTAGGGAAAAAAACACTGCTAGAAATCTAGACATTACTGTATAATCACTGTTGGTTATAGAGATCTTACAGTGCACAAAGGTGAAGTCCAGCAGCTTATGCATTTAGCGATGTTTTATTAAGTTTCAAGGCAGCTCTTAAGTTTCTCCAGCCTTCTACACAAATGGACTTCACTCAGCACTTAGGCAAAGGCAGTTTTTATGTTGAGGAAAGCGGGATCCATCCACACTAGCATTTCATGGTAAAAACCTTTGTATTTGAATTTCCTTCCTGTGCTAAGTGCAGAGGGTGCACATGTTAGCACCCAGCCCTGCATCACAGCTATCTGGGAGAGAAAGGACACAGCACCCACGCTGTATGGAGCTTTTGGTGGGGATCCTCACCACCTAAGAAGGATAAGAGCCATCATCGCATGGAAGTAGGTCCATATTTTGCTCACGTAGTCAAAGAATTGGAAGACCAGCAATAGGAAAACAGAATGGGGAAAAAAAAAACCAATCCACTTTTCTCCCTTAGAGGAGATTCCCTGTTTGGGTGTGCAGAAGATGACTGTAAACAGGCCTTTTCAGCAGACGCTTATGTGTCCTGACCCAAACTTGCAATAAACTGGCTCCTCATCCCTCATCTCTTGACTAGAAGCATTCCCAGCCCAGTGACAGACATCCCCATACCATGTGGTCTCTTTTATTCCTACTAGTAAGAATGTTTTGGTTTTGGTGGAGTCAGTTTTTCCTCAGAATTTCCACTCAGGCAAGAGAAAGAGCTCACAGCCACCACAATACTCACAGCCATTAGTCCTGGCCAGCTGCAGTAAATCCTGCCTGCTCCATCAGCTTATTACTGGAATAAAACATCAGTTTCGTTCTCTTGCTTTCTTTTCTCCTCAAGTGTATAATTACAAGTCAACCATGGGTCATACAGTTACCATAACGCCAAAGAACAGAGAGCCTGATAAGGGCCAGCCGAACGACTCACGCTGGTTTTAATGGGATTTGCTTCAAACCTTCAACAACCATCACGCTGTAAAGCAGATGCAGGCCACAAAGTTAAATCACAGAAAGAGAAAACAGGCGAGTGTCTGCACCTCAGACTTCTTTTAGGAAGCCATTTGCTTCCCAGTGTTCCTATCTCCATCAAACATGTGGAATCAGCAGTACCAGGTACTTCACGTAAAGCCTGTTGAAAGGCTTTACTCACTTACGTCGATAATGCATTTCGTGGGGCTCAAATTGATGGCACTGACAAGGAATAGAAACAAGAGAAGAATAATGCTTCGTGAGCTTTTCTCTCAGGTGTGACATTAACTGCTACACCGGTGTAGCGGCCTGTAATGCAGGCCTACATTAAAGGCATGTTCTCAGCATGGGCATGAGAACATCTTCTTGGTGATCAGCAACTAAAGTAGTTCTAACACTGTCCTGAGCAATGATGAAATTGTCAAGGAAAGGCTGCCATTCCTATTATGTGATCTAAAAACATTAGAGAGGGATTCCTCAGCCATTCAAAACCAGTCAGGCAACTCATATATGAGCTATTTGTGGCTATGTATTGATATCGGATTAATTTTTACCATGTGTATAAGAATTTGAAACCACAGTGGTAAGTCAAGTTTTCCAGCAACAGCTTTAAGAATAAATAATAGCAAACCAGTAGAAGTAAAGGAGGGTATAAAATGAGTTGCTGCATTGAAGTTCAGGCTCTGTGCTCATGTATATGCACATTTTGCAAATGAACAACCTAATCTTTTTTTATTGTCTGGTACTCCCTAGTGGCTCCTGGAACCAGTATTTCATTTACACATTGTATTCCTGGTATCCAGTATGGTTTTCAAGTTCTGTGCTTCAGTTCTCCACATTACTTCACCTTCCAAACATTTAAAAATAATAATTTTCAAACAGGAAGTCAAAGGTGCAATCTTTTTGCTGGCCTGACCACAAATAAAAATGAGAACGTATTGGAAAATCATGCTTTTCACCAAGCCATGGAAAACAGATGAAGGTCAAATCACAGCTATCGTAGCTGGAAATTCTTTCAGATATCCTGCAAAGGCATTACATGATTAAATCTTTCTGGCTGTTTTTTCACTCTGGAAAGAGATGCGAGTAGACCTGAGTATATATGGACAGGAAAAGGAATATAGCTCTGCACAGGCATTCAGTCCTCTGTGATGCATTCATATGCTCTTACGTGAGATTTCACTAGACATTTAAGTGGATCTAATAGTGCACTGATGTTGAAAGAAGTAATCCTACCTTTTACTCCCTACTTTCATGTGCATGGTCCCTTGTCTCTTCTCTGGAGCTTGTCTGATGTTTTGCAGAGATATTCCATTCTGTGAACTTCAGAAATGAATGTGTGTCTGTGTATGTGTGTTCACCCCCTCTTGCTTGGGGTCCTTCTCATGAAGCCTCACCCTTTTTGTGTTCTTCCTCTTTTCAAATAGATCCATCCTGTGATTTTTTAATTTTTTTTTTTAAACACTTTCTGCTCCATAACCCTACGGTTGCTTATAAACAGGGTACATAAAACCCCTGTGTGCCAGCTTGACAGAGGGAAAACTGCAACATAAAAAGCTGAAGAGCCTTGGGACAAAGCTGAGAGCCAACCCCGTAGATACTTATGTTTAACCTCTATATATTTTATATGCAAATCCGTCTTCTTCTTTTCCCTTTCTCATTTACTAGCAGTATTTTATTGGACTAGAATAATCTCCATGACTACAAAAGATGGAGTTGTGTTTGACACTATTCACATTTAGTAAATATTCAAAACATTGTATTTGTTTTTTTGTGCATCTTCTCTGGAAATAGGCATTTTGTCACTCCTAAGAGTGGGGGCATGCAGTTCTGTACTATACATAGTAAAGAAAATACTACATTTGGGTTGCCAGACCAGCTAGCAAAGTAATTCTAAATAGAGAAAAATTAAGAGATGAACACCAAATGAAATTATCGTAATTCTTGACAATACTGAGTAAAAAATACAAATATGAAAACCTGCTATGGCTGAACAAGGTGTAAGGATCAAGTACCAATATTTGTCAGTGTCACTTCAATATTGCACAACTGGGTCAGCAAGCTTAGGAAGGCTGTGCAAAACCTGCTGAGGTCTGAGCAGTTGCAGTTATTGTGGAGAATATATGGTACACAGCTGGTGATCTCCTAAGAACAGACTCTATGAAGCTCTAACTTAGCTCTGGTGGCCAAATTCCTATTAACCCAAAATAAAATAATAAAAAGAAACTCTCATCTTCAGTGTATACTTTCATTCCAGACAGTTCATACTTGACTGGCAGAGCCACATCTAAATGTACTCAAATACCATAAGGGTATCTGTTACAAGGCCCCTAAAAGGACCAGTGCCTCTGGGATACCACCGCACAGGGAAATCTAATTGATTTCATAGGTCAGAAACATTCCAGCTGCAGGACTAGGTTTATTTGTTTATTTTGACAACTCTTACAAAGCAAATCCATGAAATTCTGTATTGGAGGGAAATCTTTCCCAAGATCTAGTTACGAAAAGAAACTCTCCAGACTGTGTGTGGCCTCATTCTCAGCTGTGCCATTGTTCATTAGCTGTAAATAAGGAGGATGAGGTCCATAAAAAGCCCATGCATTTCTCTTATCCTGGGGCCAGTTCTTTGCTAGCCCAGCCCTTGCATAGATGAAAGCAATCCAAGAGCTGCTCTAATCTATACCAGCTGCTTCGCCAAAGCCCGATGTCAGCTGGGAATTGCTGCAGCACAACCCAGGCAGGTTCCCTTCTCTCTCTCCCCTGCCATAATCTCCATGCATAAGGCTGCAAGAAAGCATGCTGTAGGAAGCTGTGTACAGAACTGATCGCACTGCCAGGGAAACGTGGCCACTTCCCACCCTCCTAACACAGCAGTAGTGAAAAGGGAATGAAAGGGAGACCTGTCTAGAGTCTCTGTGCATATCAGATGCATTTATTGCTACCTATAACTCCAGGGCATGGTGTCCTTCCTCAGAAATTTGCAGAAACGGCCCCCTCTGGGTTAACAAGAACATGTCTCATGAAAAGTTATCAAAAATCTTAGGAGTCCACTGTCCTCTAGTTGCTGAGGCTCTCAGGAATTATAAGTCATTCCTTCACAGTACAACTTAAAATTTTATGCATCTGTATGCTAGCTCAGTGCAACTTAACAAACGTAAATAGTTGAATGCATTTCGAAGCTGGTTCTGGACTTCAGCTATGAGGTACTTCAACTCTACAAACCAAAGATCACCTTGGAAGTCAAGGACAAGGAAGGATGGGCAAAGCCTTTCTCTAGCAGCCAGGTACCAAGATTTTGGAAGCCCAGTGTCAGTAAAGCCATTGTTGCCTGCTTACAGATCGGAGCCTAAAATACGTGTAGCATTCAGGAATTGTATCCCCTTGTCCCTGCCATCTACGACATCAACTCAGCAAAATACTTGTTACAAGGAGGGGAAAAATAAATGCCACCAATGTCACTGAAGTTTTAGTCAGAAAGAAATATTTCGGTGCAGAAAGTTTCTGAAGATGAAAGGCACCATGAGTAGGAGCAAAGCACAATGGACGCTTCCATGTCAGTAAGTGATTTATCATCAAATGTTCACAACCATTTCTTCTAAGAAGTGATTAAAATTTGTGGATATTACAAAGGCTTATAAAAAAGGCTTGTGGTTCATTGCAAGTTCTTCTTCTTTAGAGTACTCAACCTTATAAATTCCACCAGAAAAGCTGCCATTCGTGGTAGATGGGCAAAGGAGAAAAACAAAACAAAAAAAACAACCAATAAACCAAAATCAATGAATGACCAACAATGCAACACACACAATCCAAACATGAAGGTGAGGGAGGGTTAAGATTGAGGTCATCCGACAACTGTGGACATTTACTGCTTTTTTTTGCTGTCTGCTGCTGTGCTGGATATGCTGTTGGTCTCCAGTATAGCCTGATACCATTTTACTAAACTATGTAACAGGTGAATGTTTTTATTCTAAAAAAAAAGAAAGCATGAAAGTCCCAAACACTATATGCTAGAAGAAAATTGGGTTTGCTCTTATTTGATTGTTTAGATCTGTGGGAAAAAACCTCATCCAAAGGAAAGAATTCATGCTTTCAGCAAACCTCAGTTAAAAGAGGAACAGCAACATTCTTAGTAAAAAATATTTTGCCACTGAAAATAAATTTTCACAAGTAGTAGTCTTTTGTATCAGCATTTTCTGTGTTTTGTTAAAAAAAAAAATTTAAAAAAATTTTTCAAAATCAACCCAAAACACACAAACCTAAAAGTTTCCATAAACCTTCATTATCAAAACTTTGAAACTGTGGCAAAACACTTCTAAGATCCATGCTTTACTTTTTCAATTTATTTATTTTTTTTTGTTAAAAACATTTTCATAGAAAATTAAAAAAGAACAGCTTTAAAAATCATTATGGAATCGCTCTGTTTATAAACTCCTTTAAGTGCAAATAGTCCTCACCTTCCCTTTACAGAGTGAGAACAGGAGATTGAGGGACACTTGGCAACTTGCGGCATCACCTCATCTTAAATTAGCGTCAGAGTTAGGATGGGAACCCCTATGCCCACTATTGCTTCTCGCATCACCTCTTCTCACTTGGGGTGGTGCATATGGAAGGAACTCTTTGGCACTTAAATGCCAATCCTGCACCTTAACTATATGTATTTTGGCATATCTTCCAGTCCAGCCTCTTCAGCTCTATTTTTCTTCTCTGACTCTTACTCTACAACAGAAATGGCATTTAATCACAATCTTTGTTTTAAAATATATTCATAAACTGCTCCACTATTTTCCTAGTCAAATGGTGTGTCAGTGGACTTTGTGTATTCAGTGATGTCAGAAAACATGCTGGCAAACAGCGGTGAACAGCACAAGAACCTTCCCTTGCCCACTCCCACACCAGACCCCTGCACCAGCGGCACACAGCAGCTGTCCAGCTGCCCAGCAACCCTCAGCGTTTGCATTACTGTATTTCTGGAGTGTTTAGCATATAGCATTAAGATGCATTAGAGCATCACCAACGTAATCTCACCTAAATACTCGTCAATTTATTTTATTCTCAGTGCCTTACCTACAAGGTGCAGTAGCATTCCTGGAATTACATCTGCGGACTCCCCACTAGATGGTTTTGAATCACACAGAAGCACTTTAAGTTCCATTATATGCAGGATAAAATGTGAGGTAGTAGCTGGGAAAAATACTACTCTGCTTTCTCTGAACACCCTGAAAAAACACTTCCATAGAACTCTCTGACTACATTTAATACATGCCTTCAGTTTTTAAGATTAGAAGTGTAGTATATATTACTGAGCAACTATTTTAGGGTGTTTTCTGGGTTTGGTCACAACGTGAAGCATCCACCAGTACTCTGTATGCAGTTGTTCCTTAGGGCAGTAACAGATTCTTGACAAATTCCAAGGCTTATATTTAGAAATTCTGAGGGGGTAAGAGTCTCCAGGACTGGCTGTCTCCTGGCCCACCTCAAAAGTTAGGCTCCATAGTGACATTTCTTCTAACAGGTTCAGCTTAAAGGTAGAAGAGGCAAGCCCAGACTTTCATACTTAAATATTGTTCATTCTGTCAGAAGACCTACTTTCAGAGTCCAAAAATTAAGCCAAACACCAATCTTTATAGGATAGAGTACCAGACACATTCATTTATATTTCTAGGAGAAAGAAAAAATGCTGGATGGTCAAATACTGGTACTAAGTTCTGATTACCCAAGGTCAGAGAGTGGAATCAAGTAGGGAAGTACTGAGAGTATAACGAAATATAGTGAAATTTGGATTTTATTTTTTTTTCTAAAATAGCTGCGTAATAACTACCAAGGCAACCACAGTGAGTGAAGAGCAAGTCACACCTTTGAAAAAAGTACTCAAGTGAATTCCATTTTACCCAAACTATGCTGAAAAAATACAATTACAGGTTGATTACAAATCTATGAGAATTGCTTTATGTTGTTTTGAGTCTTAGTTAAAGGAGAAAAAGAAACCATTCCTTGTTCCTTATCGGCAATACCCTGAAGTGAACAAACATCACGACTCCTGGCCGAGTTCCCTAACAGTTAAACATAAACTCAATTCATACACTTAAGAATCAGCGCAAGGGGAAAGCACTATAAAGCCTGAAATGTAAAACATCAAACTTCTTGGCTTTAATCACTCAGATCTGGACCTTGGGCTGTGGCCAAACAGCATTTAGTACTGCTCAGAACAGAGGACTGGAGTGAATGCCTACATATGGCTCTAAAACCCCAGCTTACCCCTAGAGAGCATCAGAGCAGCCGAAAGATTGTTCTAATTAACACCTGCTACTAATGGTTCCAAAGGGTCGTTCTGACATCTGAGGATCCCAGAGCAAAGAACAAGACTTTTTTTCTTGCTTTGGCAGTGGTAAATGAAGGGGGACTGGACTTTCCTACACCATTCTTTCTGTGAGGGAGGAAGAGATCTTCCAGTATATGGAAGAACTTGGTTAAGGGAAGTTTTCAGACAGGAAAATGCCACAAAATACATTTTGCAGCACTGGAAAAGTCAGGCCTGTGATATATTTTGCTCCACATGATTATAAAACCTTTCAGTTCTAGTCAGCTTCTTCAAATGATCCTGTCTTTGCCAGAGGGATTCCTTTGTGGAGACAGGAGAGGGACTAAGTTTTTCCCAACACGAATTCTTAGCAAAAAAGGACGAGTTTATTTTTAATTTAAATGAAATTGATAAGCCCACTTGAGAAAAGGTACTTGAATTGTGTTGTCCTCAGAAAAGGAGCAAAGATATCCTTTTCCCAAGCAATCCAGGTCTTCCAGGTATCCTGGAGTGAGCTTTTCATTTTCCTGTGCTATACTTGGAAGTCTTTCTACCCTATACAACCACCAAGCTGTAGACACACACATTTTCACTTAAAATTCTCAATGCCCCAAGTCCTCTTCTCCCCCCATAGCTTTCTTTTTATGGGCTCTTAGTCTCCTATATCCCATTACTCAGTGCTTGGCAAGAAGCCCTGAGTGAGGGGCGAGGGAAGAGCAGGACAGTCAGGGGCCATCAGTCCACAGTATTTTTTTGTGTTCCTAATGATTAATGGGTCTCAGTGAAGCTTCCATCTACTGATCTCCCTCACCTTTGTCAATACTACTTGGGAGTATTTTTTATGGGAAGTTTTGAGCACTTCTTTCTTCTAAAGAAAAAGAAAAATCTAGAAAATTAAATGAAAAAATAAAGTGAACGCACTGCTATGTTCCTGCAGACATTTATCTAATGACTAATGTTATCCATGTATACACAAAGTTATACAACGGCATAAATGTTTCAAAAATCTGGTCCAAGTCTGGTAAACCACTTTCAAATCAGGAAATTCCAATGGAAAGGTTAGTTACATTTGCATCTGTATTATTTTCTGCTCTTGCTTCCGTTTTTGGTGAAAATTTTAATATAATCCCAGTCTCTTAGTCTATACTATAAAATAAATAAAGGGTTTAAGCTTTCTTGAGTCTAAGACTAATTATACCACTCAAACAAGTAAGAGACCATGGAGAGGAATGTTGTTTATACACATTTAGTCTCTTAAAAAAGCTAAAGGGATATGAAAATGTTTTATTGTACAAGGAAATCAGAATCAAGTTTTGCAGAATGGCTGTGCTAAAGACCTGAGATCTGTGAAATTTCTGGCTAAGAGCGTCTCATCTTAAAAGTCCATCTTTAACATACAAGTCTGCCCTTTTGAGCCAGCCTCAGCACAGATGAAGTTGAGCGCAACAAAGAAAACAAACAAAAAACTCTGAGGAAAATCAGAATGTAATGAACTCTTCTGTAAAAATAACTAGTCCTTAGAGTACATCCAGAAACCTGTCAGAACCGAACACCATGGGCTGACACATTGCACAAGCAGGACGCATTTACGGTTTACTGACATCATTCTTAACATAGAATCAACACTGAGATACGTGAGAGTACTTACCAAACTGTAGATTTGGCTCAAATACTATGCAACACATGATAAGGGAAAAGAAAAAAAAGGACAGAGGTGACCAGGAAGGAAATAAAAAATACTGTGAAGCAGTTTGTACTTCACTACACCTACTCTATGCTTATTGTTCAGAGCCATTTCCCTGCTACAGCTGCACATGTGCCTGCAGGCAAGAGGGGCTTTTCTGGTGCACATGGGTACACCAGACTGCCTCCTTCTGCTCCTACACATTTAGCAACAGCCAAAACATAAATAAAACTAAGATTAAAATTTCACCACATTCAGTATTCTTAAACCACCAATAATTGGAGTAAACTCCTAACATTTTTTAAAGGAGATAAAAGATATTCCAAGTTACTTGCGTCTCATACCTCAGCTGGTACATGAATCAGTGTTGTCACAACTTCATGATTTTCTTCAGTATCAATTCTCTCAGCTGAGAAAAGAAAACCACTCTTTCACTTCCACTAGTGATGTAGTCCATTTTCTAATGAAGCATACGTGAAGCAAATCCATGAGGGTGATAAAATAAAGACAACTTGAAGGATTAACAGCATTCAGCTGTACTGCCAGAGAGGGGATTATCTGCTTAGTGCCACACCCCAGCTGTGCTAATTGAAGTGAGGATAAGGTGGGAAAGACCAGCCCTCACAAGATGACTTGGGGTTTTGTTTCACACTTCCCTTTGACATCATCTGCTCTACAGATCTTAAACCAAAAGAAAAAACGAACCAAACGCTAGGAGTAGTCTCAAATAAATTCACTCAGTGGAAGTTGTCAGCCTAAAGGAGTGAAGTCTTATTTACTCACAGAACATGTGCAGCGTGGGAAGCTGAACTGAAAGCTTCCTCCACAGCCTCTTGCTAGCGGGCCTGATCCCTGCCCTGGAAGAATGATGGATATTTTGAGAAATAAGAACAACCAAAATTAGAAATATAAGGGATATATAGATTTTTCAGTGTATTTCTTCACCACCAACTCTCAAAACTGAGAAAGAGTCATCAACGTGTGGCCTGGATTGGTGTTTGCACTTTCTTTTCGGAGCACTGGTATTGTTTCCTCTCTTTAAGCCAAGATACTGCATTAGGTGTAACAGGGGTCTGGTCCTTCTGCCTTTTGAGTCTGCTGACTCAGCAGTAACTGTACTGGGATTTTGAAACAATGGATTGCTACCCACCAGGAATCCACTCTAGTCACCAGATCATTTCCCAACAGCGTCAGATGATGGTTGAACTTGTGGACACTCATAACCCACAGATTGAAGAGAAGGACTTGTTAACAAGTTCACAGTCACTCACATGTTATGTAGCTCCAAGCTACTTTTTCATCTGGAATTCCTTCTTTAATGGATTATGCACACAGTGACCTGATACAGTTTACTAGAATTTCATCACAGAACTATCTTTTGTTTGTGCTCTTCTTTCTAATCATTGCATTAATTTTGCCCTAATCCAAATTGTATTGTAAAGTCTTTAGAGAAGGGACCACTATTCATGTGTTTGTAGGTTATTTGCAGTGTGTCATGTTTAGAACACGTATATTTATAATTGTATTTTTCCAGCATTTAATCAAATTGTCTTATTTGTATAATAAAATAAAAAAAAAATAATTACAGATTAAGTGAAATTAGGAAGGAAATAACAAGATTATTTTTTTGTGTGGAAAACAATAAAAGCTGAAAGGAATGGAATAAAATCAAATGCAAACTATTCACAAATATACACAGCTTTTCTAAAGGTGTTATAGGGTATCCTTTCCCTGCTGAAATTTTCTAGGCTATGAACTTCGATGCATGTAGGACATTGGTGTCTATATGACTTCTGGAGTCTTTCTGTAATCCAGCAGCAATCAGGTGGACTAGATTAGATAAAGTTTTCCATTCAGAAGTAACCAATCTTGAGATATTCCCATCTCCACCACTCATTTCTAGATAGTGGTGTAGCATCCCTTTTAGTAGTATCACATTTTAAACTGAATTAGGAAAATGATCCTGCTTCAAAACAATCCAGCAGAAAAGAAGGGTGTTTTTCAGCCCTTGATTCAGTTTACCACATGGTCCCACGAAGACTTGTGCCAGCAAAACTAAGAGGAAAGTGCCAATGATAGTGACAAAGTAGGGCAGTGGGTACTTTGGTTCTTGTCCCATAGGGCATGGCCTTCTAGAATGAACCGAGATTTTTAGAAACTTATTTTAACATTTGGACAGCACTCAAGTTTCAGTGGGAGCAACCACCGAGCTTTTTTAAGCACCTGGAAGCAGCAGACAAATGATGCAACACATTTTCCTGATAGACAGCCATAGACAACACTAAATATTAGTTTTTTCTGTTGGGAGCTTGTCCAAAAAACAAGCAGCAAAATCGCTTTCAATTCATGGTCATTATGTTAGATGTTTTACTCTATGACTTCATTTCTTTCAACAGGATCCATTTTCTTCTGTTTTCTTCTACATTATAATAGGTCCACTGCTTGTCTAATCAAAGAGATTTGTGTCCAAAGCTTTGGAGAAAAAACAAAACCCTTGGGTATTCTGCCTCTCAGAAGCAGTAGGTACTCTTCGCAGAGGCGGCACAACTGTCCTTCCCCTGCCTCCAAAACCGGTATTATCAATGTTCTTCTGCATGCAGAATAGCACAACCCGTGTGCCACGTGAATCGAGGATAGGGAAAGGGATCTATCTATCTACTCCGTTTCATTCAGAACATTATATCAGTTCCTGCTAATCTTTTCACTGGAAATTCATGACACAGAAAATCCTTTTACAAAGGTGAAAGGATTTCACACACGGGAAGCTTATCTTATCTCCACTGCTCTTCCAAACTTTGTACTATATTCCAGGAAGTATTGATTTTTTATTTATTTTTACATTACTGGAATAGATTCAAGAGACTTATATGCTGAACACTGAAAGAGGTGAAGGTCTTATATTTTATCTGGGAAAAGCTGGAACGTCCCAACATTTCACAGTACTCGCTTATCATTTTCATGAGGCCAGGGCCATATTTAACAAACGTGTGTCCTAGTATGAAATCATCACAGAACTAGCAGCAGAGAAAGGTATTTGCAAGTTTCAGGGCAAGGAAATGATGGAAACTTAACCAAATATGTAGTGTTATGTTGCTGAGTACTGTAAAATTGTTTTCTGTGCTTCTGATGGCTTAAAGATGGATGACTTTTAAAGGCTATTACAGCTACAAATTTGTAATGCTAAAGTTCATAGCACATCAAATGCTGTAATAAGCCTACAAAACCAGGAATAAACTAACAAAAAGACAAAAGGTAAAAAAACCTGACTAATCATCAAAGTTACTGTATCAATTAATAACCAATATTCAGAAGTGTAGCTCAAAAGTGCCATGTATTTTAGTTCTAAAATTGGAATAACAAATAAATCTTCAATATTCTCCAATCTAATTAAGTACCTTCTTTTTTTCTCTTCCGTTTTCCTTTCTCCACTAGAGTCCCATGCAGTGGCACAGATATCACAAGCGGCAATTGTTTAAAGATAATTCTGTATTTCAGAGAGTTGTATCAAAGCTTCCTATTCATTCCTACAATGTCCTCTGTGCTCCCTAATCTTCAGTGGAGCTCAAGGCAAAGACATGTAGATGCAAAACTGAACAACAAATTCAAGGCATTTTTAAGTGTTCTACAATAAAATTGAAAGTTTAATGTATTTAACTTCACAACATTTATAATAGCATATAAATAAACAAAAACAAACAAACAAAAACAACCTTGCAAAAACATAAGAAGCTAATAAAAGCCATCAGCAACTTCTGTTCACTCCAAAGTTCTAAGCGAACTTAAGATAAAATAGAGAAGTACTACTAATTGTAGTACGCTGCTTCTTGTCTAAAATTGCTTTGGTACTAGAAATTGCCCAACATGATGACAATTTTTTTCTAGAAGTTCCAGAGAGACCCAAAGAAGAGCTAACCAATAAGGCACAGCCCTCTGGGCAAGTTAGAAGAAGTTATTCTACATAATAAAGGACATATGGATAAATACGAATAGGGAAGAGACAACGTGACTTGTTTCTCGGGTTTGGTTTTTTAAAGAAAAATTGTGCCTTGCAAATTTATTTAATTTCTCTGAAGAAGCAGTTAAGAATGTGGACAAGGAGTATCCCTTTGATATGGTCTACTTGTATTTCCAAAAGGCATTCAGTAATGTTCCTCACCTAAAGACTCTTAAATAATCTAAACAACATGGGAACATCCTTGGATGGAAATAGAGCTTAAGAATAAAGAGCTAATGGAATCCCATAGGGTTCTGTGCTGGGACCTGAGGTCCTCAGTGTATTCATAAATGAATTAAAGGGGATAGAATACCGAGGTGACAAAGAATGGTGATGACACAAAAGAATTCAAGCCAATAAAGAGTGAAACAGTTTCAGAAAAGCTTCGTGATAATGAGTGATTTGGCAAAGAAATGGCCAATTACACTCAGCTCAGATAAATGCATATGGGAAAAAAACAACCTGAACTCTACATATAAACTTTTGCTCTGGGTTGATTATTACCAGGCAGGATGAAAATTTTGAGGCTTTAGTAAACAGTTTGACGAAAACAAAACCTCAATAATTTGTAACAG
Organism: Baryphthengus martii; assembly: GCA_013396935.1. Taxonomy (NCBI): domain Eukaryota; kingdom Metazoa; phylum Chordata; class Aves; order Coraciiformes; family Momotidae; genus Baryphthengus; species Baryphthengus martii. The sequence goes on along the minus strand of VWZK01010299.1, from coordinate 42,495 downwards.
TCAAGAAAAGACTGTAGAACATAATTATTCTACTGTATAACTCCCTGACAAATGTGTATTGTGAAAATTTAAAAACTGCAAGTGAATCTGATCCCTCTTTCTCAAAAGAAATAAGGTAGTATTGGAAAAGATATCAAAAAAAGACAAGGAGTATTACTGGAGGCAGGGAGCACAAATCAGAAAAATTAAGATTCTTCTATTTGGAACAGAGACCATTTAATCTGAAATATACTAGCGGCTTAAAAGATAGAGTGGAATGTAGAAGATGATTCAGTCTCTTTCAGTATAACTGGAGACCAGCAAGCAAGATGACCAAGGCTAGATTCAGAAGTAACAGAAGGAAATAATTTTTCACCACTGTGCTGTTAAAGCTATGGAACTCCAGGCTATAGAAAGTTTGGGACGTTAAAGGTCATGCAGATTCAAAAAGCGAATGACAAATCCACAGGAGGAAAATTCATCTAAGTGCTAAAGGAGCATGTAGATTCCTGGCTGCTGGGAGAGTATTCTGGGGGAATGGCTGTATGCATTCGCCTGTACCTACCATCTTCTCTTGACATCTTCTAGAGGCCGCTACTACTGGTTTGTTTTAAAGCCATTTATTGATGTAGCCATGCTACAAATTTAGAACTACTGACTTGGAAAAACTGCTTATTCTTACAGTCCTGAATCTTTCCTCAAGTTTTACCTCAGCTTCATAGTTGGCTTGCATATTAGTACTGGTGTCCGTATGCACCCTTATTGACAGCTGTTTTGTACAAAGGAATATCAACCTGTGGGCATCAGGGAGTTGTAAATCTTAATAGAATACTTCATCTGGAACCTTCTCTACCTTCTCCCACCCATTGCAGCTGCTTGCTTCCATGGGTAGCAATCAATACTTGTCAGTTTGGTGTCTGTGTTCTTCACTATCGTGGTCCCATGCAGTGAGCAGTGGCTGGTTTCATGAATATCCCTGCCTCAAAGAGTCTGCTGCAATAAGGCTCAGGCCATAGGAGGGAACTCTGCTGACCATTCACCTCGTTCATAACTTCAGTTCATAACTCCTGTTGTTTTTCCTGATATGGAGTTAGGACACTGGATTTGACTTGACAGGACTTTTCTTCCATTCATCGCTATTTGCTTCCCTAACTCCAGCCTCCTGCTCACCTTCTTCCCCTAAGCTCTACTTTTCATGCCTCCTAGAGTTGCTGTTGTGCTTGTCATACCCTGACTGCCAATGCCTCTGCAAGCAGGAATGGTTAAAAGTAGCCAAAGAAGGTTGTGAGTTGAAGTGGGAGGACAGTACGCAAAGACATTTCTCAGCTTACTGTCTGGGCAGCAGCGGCAGTAATTGTGACTTTCTGTCTCTTTAGAAAGTGATAGAAAGGATCAGACCCTGGGTTTTCATTATTCTATTTTGACAGCTTCTTCTGCTTAGACTATCAATCCTTTACACCATACTGTCTCCTAGAAGTCTGTACCACTGATAGCACAAAGGGCCCTTGACACTTCAAAGTGTTGTTGCAAGAAAAATGAAGTCTGGTACTCACGGCTATTCTTGGTCTTGACCTTCTGTCCTTCTACTATTTGGATCTGAGTAGGATCCTGCAGATCATGTTCTGCTGCTCTTCATCGCATTCCAGGCTGAGGAAGTGAAATGAGTGATGTGGCAGCAGGTTTAAGGCAAAAACAAGGAAGAATTTTTCACTCAACACGTTATTAAAATGGGGAATTCATTGCTACATGATGTGAGCACTAAATAAACAAAAATGGTTCAGGAAATAAACGAACGGAAAGTAGGTCTATTATCATGGCTAAAAGTGCTCTGGATGCAGTTTCTAAACCACTGCTTAAGGGAAACTGAATACAGAGTTCACTCAATACATTCCTCTCTAGGAATCTTCTGCTGGACAATGTTACAGGCTGGCTGTGGCAAGCTACATGGATCACAGGGCAGACAAGGAATGGCTGTTCACGTGTTCTTACACTAGCATTTCTGTAATTGATTGATGAACGACGAATTGATTTAACTCCTTGTTAGCGAGGAAAGGAGATGAAGGATGGATTGGCTAGTAAAGTAACCTTTGGTGGAACAGAGTTTGAAATTCTTGGACGCCATTATAAATCTCGGTCATTACTGTTTTATTAGGCTGGGCACCCCTAGCACACAGAGCAATTAGTCTGACAGATTCATACTGAACCTAATAATATCTGCAAGGTGAAGGTGAAAGCAAAGAAGCTAAGATTACTTTAGCAACCAATCTGACTACACGAATAAGTAAAGCTGTTTCCTAGTTAAAGGACCTAAAAGTTGAAAATATGGACACATTATCAATACTTTTTCTCCTAATATTAAAAGAACACACAAACTTTTTTTTTTCTCCCTTTGGCTAAATATTAGGAAAAAGTAATTAATATCTATTAATATATTATTATATTGGTCTTTAGCATATGGACCGCAATACTGTCCTAAGTTCTCTGTCCATACCAGGACTCACTGTATTCACAACATGACACAGACCCTTGCAAGGACAGTACCGCCCTACAAAGGAAGGCACGTAGTGTACAGATGAGAAGACAAGAGAAGCAGCCAGACAAAATATTTTGGTGAACTTTCTATTTAAACAGTCAATTGCTCCCACTGGGCAGCTGTGCACTATTGCTCCCAGTGAATATTCAGGAAGAAATGAATAGTGATATTCAAGAATGGACTCTGATCAGTCCTTTTAAGGTCTGAACAAACATCATTAGCACCTTAGGTAAGTAATATTAAAGGAATGTGCTAAATCTGAGATAGTCAGCGTAGGCTACTCTTCCCTCAAAAGTAGTTCATCAGTGAGCACAATCAGATCCCTCCTCACAGAATACATAATTGTATATGTGAAACTCACATGTCACTGTAGACCCTACACCATGTCTTAAATGAGAGTGAAAACAGGGACATGCTGAAGATTTTTGTCAGCATCCAAAGATGGCTCTCCATTAGGGAAACCAAAGGAAACCCAGAAAAAAGAACCCAAAGGAAACTGGCATCTTGCCTTTTAGATGGAAGGCATTCAAAAATAAACTTCAGACAATGGTTCTAACACCTCCCTAGTGATTTTTACCAGCCAAGTAACAATTCACAGTTAGAGCTCAAAACTGTGCCTGCAGCTCTAAAATGTCGTTATGGAGCGCTGGCTAATACTAAAGCAAAGATGACGACTGCATTTGCCTCTGCAGGACTGAATTCTGCAACAATGGAAGCAGACACTGTGGTCCAGATTACAGGATCTTATGGACTCCTTTCCATTACAGGGTGTAAAACAATGCAAATTAAACACAATGCTCATAAGCAGGATGTGTTCTACCAGCTAAACAGTAAAAGCTATTTTCAGTTTCAGAGCTTCATTTCAGCTATTGTTTCAGCTGCGAGCTTAGGTAGTGTAAAAGGTTACCTACAAGAAGCTTACCTACAAGTCACAGAAACCAACTGTAATTTCATTTAAAGCTTCTCCATACAGAGAAAATGAAGAGAAAAGATGGGTCTCTGGACTCTTGCAGCTCATAAATAGTGTAGCTGGAGACCAAAAGCTGTGATACCGGATTCTTCTGTAGAATACAAATAAATGCACCCAGATTCTGCCACACACCTTAAATCTCTGATTTTGCAGCCTTGTTGTTATAAAGCCACTGAAGTAATTTTTTTCCTACCTTGAAGTAGATTGTACTGTTGTAGTACTATCTAAAGTACTTAGGACAAGTCCTGCGTGGGATATAAACCAATAAATAACTTTGCACCCTACCAATAATGGGAAGGTATCGTGTTTGACACCAGTTCTTAATGGATATTCCAGTGGAGAACTGGAGAGCTAGGGATCAGTGAAAGACAAGTTGACAAGGTCTGTAATGAAGAACAGAAGTGATAAACTCATGGATAAACCTGATGTTCTGGGGAAACATCACGATGACTTCCATAAAAGCTCACAACCATGCCGGAGTTCTTTGAGGAAATCAATAACCATGTAGGTGGAAGAGACCTGACTGGAGTCTATTTGGATTTCCAAGAGACTTAGAGCAAGGTCCCGCACCAAATGCTCTTAAGGAAAATAAGCAACCATCAAACAAGAAGAAGGGTTGGATTTGGGGTTTTTTTGAGAAACAAAAGGATTAGAAGATAGGAAGCAGAGGTATGAGTAAATATGAAGTCTTCATTACAAATGAAGATCACTTGTCAAGCTTCACAGAGATACATGCTGGTCAACATACTCATCAATTACCCAGCAAAGTAAAATACTTCATTTGCAAAGTTTGCTCATTAAATTAGTCAAGTACTGAAGAGGACTTGCAGAAGGACTTCATAATTTTCATGTATTAGAGAAACAGATGATGATGTGTAATCTATGTAAATGTAAAGTGAAATAGGTGGGAAAAAAAGATACATTCCAACTTCACATATGAAATGAAGTGACTTGAACTAGCTATTGCCATCCAGAAAAGATCTTGTAATCTACCAATACTTCTGAGAGAATGTCTTCTTAAAATTCAGTAGTGGCTAAAGAGCAATTGATATACAGAGAATTATTAGAAAAGGAATAAAGAATGTGAGAGAAAGTATCTTTACACTATTAAGTGAATTGATTATGTGTTTCTGGCCTCCCTATATCAAAAAGGATACTCTAACAATGTTTTCAGAAGAGTGCAACAGTACTCATCCACAGAGCATCCATACAAGTAAGGTCTTCTTGACTCTTCAGTTTAGAAAACGACAACTGGGATGATGGAGGAAGAGGGGTAAGAGCGATTTGTCAGCTCGCTGATATTAAAGACTGGGTAGAGACCACTTCTTCATTGGAATTCTAGGTGCACATCGATATGAATACGGACAGCAAGAACACATGTGGGATTTCTTCACTGAGGCTCTACACTGGGCCGAGCCCTGAATCGTCAGTGTGGAGTAGGTGAGCTTTGTTAGACAGATTCAGCCTGGACTATCTTGCCATGTCCTGCTGCTGCTGTTGCTTTCCCTGGGCTATCCAGACAGATCTCCAGCCTCTCTTAGTAGAAATTCCTTGAGACAGTTTCCCAGTTGCCATATTTTAGCCCTGTATTTTATCATTTATAGATCTTAAGTTTGGTGTTAAGTTCCATTCCCTTTACCAAATCTTGGCTCACAAAGGCAGAGTATCTCAGATATTTCCACGGCAATAAACACAAAATTCCTCTTCCTGAATCACATACTAAAGGACAGGTACATTCCTAAGTTCCAGGATTCCCCTCTGTCTCAGATGACACATGGAATAACAAAACAGCATGTCTAATGTACCCCTGAAAGAGGCAGGACTTCCCAGCTTCCGAGGCTTACAAAAGAGAGAAAGTCAGATGGGCATGTCTCTTACCCTCATCCCAGTAGCCCAAAACCTTTTTACTTTGCCCATCCTCCACCTGGTAGTCATATTCCCATCTACCTCGATTCCTCAACTTTCTAATCCTTTCCCCTCTTGGCAAGCATTTGTAGATGCAATGTATTTTTTTGTAGGTGTAAGTGAAGCGCCATATGAGTTCTCTGCATAATTCAGAAAACATTCCCACAACATAAAAGCTCATTTTGATGGATATATTTTAGAAACATATTAACTTAATTTTTCCTCCAACTTCTCACAAAGGGTGGAGCTAAATTGAACTGTCACTGTTTGAGTACCCTGCCTGTTACAACTTAAGCCCTAGGGCTAATATATGCCACAAACTACCCACCTTGCGCAAAAGCCAGCTGTCTGAAAAGCTCTGTGCTGCTCAGTGCAGAAATGTATTGTTTACCCTATTTGACTGTGTTCTGTGGAGCCAAAATTCTTGGAACCCACTTAAACATTGCCTGCTCCGAGGGAGATCTGGTTTGCTCTCCATAAGCAAATAAGACAGGCAGAATCCGCCATCACAAATTTGTCTGGGAAAGAGTTAATATCTCAGTAGCACACGATTTCTAACCAAGATATTTAAGGAAGAGTATAGATCCGAAAACAATCCAGCTTCACAGATAGAGGCTTTCAATATTCACTCTGAAGGCTCTGGTGTTCTGCTCTAATATCAAAACCATTGTTCTGTTTCTCATCAAAACGAGATTTACAAAACATTGAATTCATCTAGATGGTCTCAATTTCGAGACGATTGAAAAGTTTTTTGCATTCGAGTGCAATTCTGACCATTAAAGACCAGGTATCCTCAGTTGGCATGGTCTGAGTACAGGCAGGATGCTCTCACCATCTGTCAGGCTTTGAATGTCATACTCATTTCCCAGATGCTTTGGGGCACTGGCAGGGCACTTCTGTGCCAAAGTCTTAGCAGGAATTGTATTCTGTTGTTTAGCTGGCTGGCTGATTTGCTTATTACTTCTCCCTTCAGATGGCTGTTTCTGATTTAAACCGTATGTAGCCATTTTTTCCAACCACCTTCAGGTTCCTCCTCCAAAATTAACTACTCCGTAATGCAAATAAAACCTTCTATTTATACTATAACACAAAGGTAAAACAGAATTGATAACAACATTTAGAATGCATCAAGCTATAAATAACAAATTAAAGTTTTGCTGCTTTTATGTGAAGGCATCTAAAGTCAAGTACACCAATTCTGCAAACTGAGCCACTCATCCTAAGGAATTATCCTCTCCACTACAGATTTTAGCTCCTTAGAGCTATCATTTTTTTTACAAAGGGCTTCATTTTGTAAAAATATAAAAGCAATACATATATTAATATCATAGAGTGACTTGCAAGAACTGAAACCACGATATCTCTGAATTGAAGAAGGTTTTAAGCTTAAGAATTGTGAAGTCTTTAAGACGGTCAAAATTTGCAAAGAGCTGAAAGTTTTGTAATTTGACTATACCTTCTAGGTCGTAGCATGAATTTCATGTTACTGTTGTGGAGCTTTCAAACTCTTGCCTGCATGATCAAAGACGGAACCCTGTGCACCGGATCCCGCACACGAGCATTGTCAAGGTTCCATTCTTACCGATTTACAAGAATTAAAAGACTGGAGATTGAAAGGCTCCTCAAAGGCCTAAGAAAAGCAGATGTAGTCAAGATAAAGAGAATCACAGCTGCTTGTCCTTCCTGAAATTGGTGGTAATTTTGCAGTGTACTTGACCAGGACAAGGCTTCACCCATGATCTATACATGGCACCCAGAAACTGAACTTTGATGCCTTGATGTCTTCGCCTTTTGGTTGCAGAGGTTAAGTCAGGTGATGTCTCATTTCTATCTAATTATACTGCCGAGTGGAAGTTCTGCTTCTTACCTAGGTTTGCTAGACTTCTCTCCCCTATTTTCAAATGTCAGTCATCTTCCAGACTCTCAGAAACAAACTAGTGGGTATTTAAAATACTTGCCAAAAGAAACACCTTAATAAAAAAGTTATATAAAAGTAGAAGCTCAAGCAGTGCATAACCAGTTTGAAGTAAGCACACAAGGCTTTGTTCACTCAACTGAAAAACTAACACTTGCTCAGCTTGGCAACTCTTTGTGATTACTGGTGTCTGAACATAATATATAGGTCTCTTCAGCACAGCGTTTGCTCAGTATCTGTGCAAGCATTCGCTGCTTGGTTAGACGAAGCTGACAAACTTCCAAAGTTATTTGGCATTCCTGAATAAAATGCTTTTTAAAAATAAATCATTAATGCCTGGAAGGATCCTGTTTTCATCTGTTTCAGATTCTTAGCTGCAAAAATTGGTACATTTCTTCTGTCAGTGAGATTTTGACCCAGTCTCATTTTTTCTTTAATGTGTACCATTTAAGATGAACAATTCTATTAATAAAAGTTACATTTCTTTTACCAGCAACCCAATAGCTGTGTGCCAGGCTCTTCTACTCATAAAGGAAACTCAGACAACCTTCAAGTTAGCCTGCTTGGGAGGTAGTCCTGCTGTGTAAGTACAGATGTTGACAGACTATACACAAATTGCATAAATTGAAAGTAATGTCATGCAAGCTAGCAAAGCATTGTCTTATTTAAAGTATATTTGAAGAAGGCTGGCTTGTTTCAGGAGCACAAGAGAAGGTAATTTAATATGCAAAACAGCAAAGTTTCCATTTCCAGGCACAACTTTTGTTGTTTCTCACAGAGCTTTCCATGAACAGTCTGCAAAGTGTTTTGATCTATCAGTCACAAAATTGCACTATCATTTACCTGTTTGCCAGTAAGCAAAATTGTTTGCAGTGGTCCTTTACATCTCAACCTGTTTGTCCTTTCATCCTTTTAGGAAGGCAAATCAGAATCTCATTGTTCTTCCTCTTCCTAATAAAATCACTATTTTTTCCTTAAGTCATCTCATTGTTTTCAGTATGCTCTGTTTGATCTTTTACTGAGATAATGTTGTCTTGGATCATATATTATATCTTAAATCTCATCCTCTCTTCTCTGCATCTTACTCGACTTCAATATTCACTGGTATTTTTCTTAGCTCTGATACTCTTACTTCCTTCTTCCATTATTGATAATGTGAAATTTTTCCTACCTTTTGTCTCACATATTTGTTCTTGGCATTATTAAGGACTTCTCACTTCATTTTGATCTCAAAATTTCTCTCCTAGAGATGCCAACTGGCTATTATTTCCTTAGCAAGCAGGACAGCTACTAGATTTGCTGCACAAATATGAAGTGATGTACATGTGCAGAGGCAGACGTTGTTCTGAGGTACCAAGATGAATTTCTGCAGTGACAGCTCTATCCTTCCACATCCTCTGTCTTCTCTCATTTAGCATCATTTTCTCACTTTGCATTTGATGAATTCTGATTTTATAGTCTCCTCAGCCAGTCTTTTGCTGCCATCTCTCTATCAGTTCTGCTGCTCACAAGTCTCTATTCTCATAATTCTTTCTGTTCTGTTTCATATAGGTTCCTACATGTGTTCTTCAGTGTTTGATAGCCTTATCCTTTTTGCTGGACTTCCACTCACCCATCTGTCCACCCATCCATCCTTCCCATTGTCAATTTTTGCTTACACTTTACAAGTAATGGCTTGAGGATGGCAGATTCCCTTGGTTTTGGCAGCAGTCCTCTACTCTCTCCATACAGAGACAGAAAAGCAGATGAGACTGACTGTGTTAAACAAGGCAAGATGAGAATACATTCCAGCCAAAACCAGTGACAGCTAGGCACAAGATGCTGTCTTTTAACCTTTACTTTAGGGTCAACTAAACTCCAAGGCAGAAAACACAGAAATATATGGTACTGATCTTCTTCTGTATATTGTTTAATTTGTCATAAGATCCAAATGATACTGTCTTACACTCTGAAATAATTTAAAACTCTAATGGAAAATACTGGGCATAACTCTAGCTGCGATAATGGAAACCAAATATGAATCTTTGGTGCAATAAAAGAAGTATGACCACAGAATTGCAACAAGCAAATAGGGAATATAGGAATTGATTTGGCCTCTACCCACAGAGGACCAAACTTCTGATGCTCATCATGTTCACTCAGATAGTTTACAAAGAGTACCACGTATCTGTGAAAGTGGAAGCAATATTCAATAAAAAAGTAAATACTACCAACTACTTTAGATAAGCACTGCTTGCAGACAGAGCATCTGAAACTTCCCAAAGTCGCAAAGGTTACGTGTGCATTAGCAGGCAATACAAGAGCATCTGTAGATCAAAGCAGTTGGTTTTAAGACTCCTACATCTCAGCTCTCTGCTTCTCGGGGGATTTTATGCCAGACTAGATTTATCCTGGTCACCTAGAATGAAGGTGGTCATGAGCATAGTTTGAAGCTGTCTGAAGGCCTAGTTCTTGGTGCTAATGTCTCTTAGGGGCTGGTGCGTTCAGCATGCTGGAGTGAAAATTCTTAATTTAATTTCCACTGAATGAAACCTTGTACTTATGCACCAAAACTGCTAACTGAACTAATATTTAATAACTTTTAACCTCTAGCAAAATGTACTCACTCTACCTTGAGCAATAGAGGTTTGATGGAAGTTGTGGTCAGATACAACTGTCTTAAAAGAAAATGTCCATCTTTCAAGCTCAGTATGTAAACTCTCAAACAAGCAGATCTGGAACAAAATACTAAAAGAACCATTTGCAATTCTGACAACTATATTAAAATTCAGGATTTTTTTTATTTTTAAAGATTGGTGGAAATCAGCTGACCGTGCGTCTCAGAGGTGTTTAAGTGTCTAAAACTTATTTCCCTTTAATGACCCACAGAAAACCAAGGGAGGTAGTAATGGTAGTTGGCATATTCTTTAATCCTCATCCCTTAGCTCTGATACTGTTTGTCTTTCACATATTTCAGTGTCTTCTGTTTCTGAGAACATTTATCCTCATTCATTCGCAGATGATAGTCCACTTTGAGGCACATGAGGCAACTTACATACGAATACAGAAAAAGTCAATGGAATGCTTAACAGCAATAGCTCCACTTATAAAAAAGACAAAAGAAACAAAGAAACTTTCTGCAGAAACAAAGTTCCGTTGGAAGCAATATGGAAAAGGCAATGCAATATTTTAAATTGCTCACAATATTGTGTAACCGAATTAGATTAGTCTATATTGGAAAACAAAGGTATTTATAAGGCACTATTTTAGACAAAGGTGGATAAGAAAGGTCTTACGTAAGACAAAGATCGTAACTGGAACTATCAGTGACCCTCTGCTTTTGTGTTTTCGAAACAGCATAAATTGTATTCCTCCTTGCAGCTTGTTTTTGCCAGGATATGTGCCAATGGAAAGTCTGATCGACCTTTATAAACCAAATAGCTTTGTGTGGCTGTTAGTGATATACACTGGCCAATTTTTAAGAAAGGTTTGTGAAATTTTGGGAGCTGAAAGGTAATCATTATTTTTTTAAAAGTTCTAATTAAGATGTCAGGCTGGGCAGGGGAATGTATTTAGAATCCCATGTAATTTGATTGTGTTGGCCTATTTAGATAAATTGCTTTGGAAAGACAAATAAACCAGCTACTTAAAATGTCCAGGAGGCCCAGGCTTCATTCCAGTGCTTCAAGCAATGACTGGAGCAACTGCCTTTTGTAACTAACAGCCAATCCAGCAGTAGACATCCAAGTGTCGAAGTCTGATATAAAGAATGATACAAGAGCCTGGATCACCGTCACTAGTAGAATAAACAGTACACAGTGTTATTTGAGCACAAATGCTCAGCTTTTTTTCTCCTTTGAACTGCAGACCTTTGGAGACTAGCATTAAAGGAAATAAACACTCAAAGTTTGAAACATCTGAAGCTGAGACAGTGTCCTACATAAACTCCTGGGATTATTTGGGTTTGTTTAGTTAGCGTGATTTCCGTTCAGTAGACATACTAAATGTGTATAGCAAACCCAGGATTTAGAATGTATTAATACTGTGCTGTCAGTAACTTGAGACTCTAAAATCCATAGCACTGTTCTTGAAAATTCAAAGTAGAGTTTGACCCATTAATATATATATATATAGCCAGTTTATAAATTTGCACCACAATGAACTTTACTCATCAGGGAGCGTTAAGAGCAGAAAGGGTTAGAGAAGCATGTTTGATTTCTAGAGGATGTAGCTTGGTACTTTCTTGTCCTCACATCTATCATCATCGAGTAAATTTAGGCATGGATAGCTCTCTCGAGAGGAGGCAGATGAGCTTCTTGGCAATCTATCCCAACAGCACACTTTTGGTGCTCTTGGAGCAGCATTTCTTTCCTGATTGTTGGTTTTATCTGCTGCTGCCATGCAAAGGGTGCTTGGAAGGGAAACTGTGAAATTGCCAGAACAGATGAAACACTTTCTCTTTGAGCTGGGGGCAAGGTAAACGCAGTCAGGCTCTGTGGTACTTTGGCACAGCAGCAGGAGCGTGCTGTCTCCCCAGGTCCCCTGTGGGCTATGCTCTGAAATCCCCTCAGGGTAGCAGGACACTCTATTGCCATGCCAGGCAGCATCAAAGAGAATAAAAAGGTGTTTGCTCTTATTTGGGCAGACCTTGGTCATTCCCTTGATTTTTGTTTGGGTTTTTTTGTTGTTTATATTGTTAAGTGGGGAGAGAACACTGTCATAGCTGGAAGGTAAATAAAACTTAGAAACAATTTTACATGTCTTTGCAGCTTAAGCTACCTGGTCTACCACTCAATTTCCACCTCCTTCATTTCCATCCGAGTTTCTGGAGCTTAATGAAATAAAGTTATATTGAAATTTAACTTACTGTTCTTCTCTACTTTTCTTCAAAGATAACAGGGAGAAGAAGGGAACATGATCTGAGAAAGTTATTACAACCATTAATTTTTTATGCTGGTATCTGAAGTACTAAATCAACTCAACTTCTGATTCATTAATCAGCTTTAAAACAAGAGGAACAGAGTATTATGGCACAAACCATAATAATCCCAAGGCCTTGGGGAACTGTACTTCACATGACAGGCATGTATAGGAGCTCCTAGCCAGGGTAGCAAGCAAGTTATGTGAAACATTAGATACAGGGTAAGCCCTGGCATGCTCAACTTCCCCAGTGTGTTATTTTATATAATTAACATTAAATTCTTCAGATTTCTTTTCTTTCCCTAAATAGCAAAGAAAACTGGGAGCAGGACTGATGTTTCCTGACAGCTGTAATCAGTCACAGCCTTTTGAAGTATTTTTTCCTTCTGTGATTTGCGCATTTTCTTTCAAGGTCTTCTTGTGTTGCTTTACTCCCAATTCCCCTAACTGATAATTAATTCACCTCTGTGCTTGGCACGGCTGTGCCCCCCAATTGCTCACTTACATGGACTTAAAATTAGCAATGCAAAAACTACAGAGGTAAATCAAGCCTCTTGACAGTTCTCTTAAATTCAAAACTGGGCAGTAGAAAGCTATCTTACATTTTCTGATGAAAGAGGTGCCACTGCAGTCTTTCTTTCTGCTTAGCCTACTGACAAAGGCAACTTGTTAGACCGTTTAATGTCATTTTTAGGGCAGATAAAGAACTTTACCCATAAATACCTTAAGTAGATTAATGCAGTCTTACAGTTAAAGCAAGGAGACTTGGGACCGGGATTCTTCCAGTTTTAGCTACAAGCTTGAAGCTTTACTTTGGCCAAGGCACTTCATATCTGGAAATTAAGATGAAAGATAAAAGTAAATATTACTCTTTACCTACAACAAGAAACAAGAGAGCAGATTTAAATATAGGTTTGGCATGTTGAAGAAAAGCTACAGAAACAGTGTGAATAGGAAAATATTTTGCAGAAGTACCAGCAAGAGGCATAATACTCGTGCATAATATCGATTATTTTATCAACCACCTTCATTGCATCCAAAGCATTTGCATGTAGCATTAGAAATACAATAAATAATATTTAAAACTTAATCAAATACACAGTAGAGAAGACAAGCAAGCACTAAACAGCGTAATAGAGCATTGAAAAGTAGGCTTTTAACTCTCATCCCCTGTATAGTTTCCAGCATCCTGCTGGGACATTGTTTCAGTACTGAAACAAATGGAAGAATAACCCCTCTTGAGTCACTCACATCAGTCCTTCTGGCACCATGGAGGATACTGCTGTCAGCACTGACTTTAGTGAAAAACATCCCCTCCCTGCAACACCCTCTCTACTGCCTGTAGCATAGACACTGCCAGCAGTAGGACAAGACACCAGTGGTCATAGGAATTGTAAAGGAAAAACACTCCTATAATCCACAAAACAACTGGCTTGTCCCAGAACTGCTAAGTTTGAAAAAGTTTGGACTCTTCAGGAGTAGACAAAGATGAAAACATTTCCAGATAGGCAGCGAGGAGAGCTGATTTAAGAGCTCGGGTTTTGTGCAACAGTGGCTGCTGTTCTACAAATTAAATTCTGTGTGTACTTGAACCAGACCATGGATGTATTGTAGGTTTGCCTGCACTCTGCAATTTCTCACACAAAGGGTAATTCCTTCTATGTTAGAGCAGTCTGTTGAGATCCAACAGAGATTATACGGGCTTTGAATTCCAGTGTAAAACAACAATCCAATATGAAACAGAAATCTCCTACTGTTTGGTAAAAATTCGCAGTTGCAGTTACATACCTGATTAGTCCAGGCTACTTGAGGGAACATCGCTCCTGCCCAACTTCATTCAGAAACTCTACTTGGAAGACAGCGGTTTTTCTAGGCCCCAGGTGTCTTCGGTCCATTCATTCCCTTTGAGCATTTAAATGAGCTAGTCTCATTTATTTTATTAGCTTATCTTATCTGTTCAGCAGAAGAACCCTGGCTGCTCAGAAAAAAAAGGCATACTCTTGAGAGTAGGAAGTGTCTGACAGATCCTCCATTAAAGGTCATGGGATCTCTGGTTCACACATCGTCTTCCAGCTGCCACAGAATAGAGCCAGAAGGGTCCAACCTCTCTTCAGTAACTAACTACTCTAACAAATTTTTCTAGTTAAAAAATTCCTATCCAGATGGGATCCTTGCTGCTGAAGCATATCAGGCAGCCACAGCAGAGATTAACCAGGAAAAAAACACCTTGAATTTTTTATTTTCTACATTCATTTTAGAAGAGCACATTTTATGATAAACAAAAGGTCTTCAGGAGACAAATTCTCTTTTACTGTAGTAAGAATCAGGCCACTTGGATTAGAAACTTGTAGGAGAGGTATTCAAAAGGGTGGCTGCACCCACATTGCATGATTAAGTAGCAGAACTCTTTGCTGAAGGATCTTATGGATGCTATAAGGTCATACAGTTTCAAGAAGTGTCTGCACAAATTCATAGAACCAAAAAGAAACCTCGAGACTATTATTAAATACAAGTGTATCACCACAGGTTCAGGAACTCAGAAGTAAAAATAGTTACATGCTAGGAAAATTCCCTTAGAAACACCCTCATGATATATTTGCAAAGTTCGCAGTACTTTTCCCTGATATATAGAGACAGGATTTTAGAGTAGATGAAACTTTCATTTGAAATGGTACCACTGTTCTTGGGGTTTATGTTCCTGAAAGAGTATTGTCTTACTTTGCATTCAGGTGCTTTTTCTTTATAACAGAGCATTTGAACCTTGGGCAGTTTGCTCTCTCAGCTCAGTTCTCACCAATAAAAAGCTGGATAAATCAGAGGTTGCTTCCAGCCAGTGCCAGCTGTAGCCATAACATCAAGATACTTCCATCTGGCAGTGATAGAACGCGTGGAATACCTGGAACTGAGCAGAAAAGCTTTCCTTCCTGAATCTAACCAGAAAGATCCCAAAGGAGCTGGAATATATAACTTCCCCTGGATTATTAAGAAGCTTCCTAACTGGCAGGATTATGTGCATATTATGTAAGGAAGAAAAAACCCAACTTCTAATCAGCTTGTGTCTAGTTAATTGCTTTCTAGTGGAAGAGGAGTAGCTGGCTTCTCCAAGGACAGAGGCTGGAGCTGAAAATAGGAGGCAGGAAGAATTAGAGCAGAGAACAAATAGGAAAAAGCAAATGAATGAAGATGGACAGATACATGTAAATAATCCTGCTGAGCAGGAGACCCTGAGGGAAAAGGTAATGAGCAGCACAGTTCCAGGATTGGGCCTGCTCGGAAAAGAGACAGAAATCTGAAAAAGACCGAGTTTGAAGATGCAGCATGATGAGTCCTCGAACCAATCAAGGATGGAAAGTGGATAATCATAAACAATCAACCTAGGGAAATCTCCTCCTCCAATAATACAAACATTTTAAGCAGGAAAAATGAGGCATTGTCAGAACACAGGTTAGAATAATTACCCTTTCTAAAAAAGAGAGACATCTTAAAATGTTTAAGTAAAACAGAGTAAGATTAAAAGCATCTCTAAACAGATTTTCTCCTGTCCACAAATGAGTCCTTTCTTCCAGGCTTAGTCTCAGACCAGTGATATGATGGTTTTCTGGGACAAAGCAAGCGATGCATAGTCCCTTCCAAGTCCCAGGAGTGTTTATTTCCATCACCTCTCAGGCTTGGCTGTGTATCTGCTCCCTCCTCTCTGCAATGTTCTCTTTTTGCCTCGCTCTGCCTCTCCGAGCACTCCACCCCACATGCTGAAAACTTCTCTGCCTAAGCACATTCAGTTACTCCTTGGGGAGAAGTCATCTTCCTGCCTTTCTCCAAAGGGTTCTGACCCTATCAGTCTCTTTTTAAAGAAACATGACGTAGAAACTCAAGCAAATAAAGCAAATGTGATCCATTGCATGGGGGTTACAAGACAAAAGGATTTGAGAAATGGAAAGTTGCATGTGCCCTGAGGGTAAGATCAACAGATGAGATGCCAAGAGGGCAATTCTCAGGAACTCTGAAAAGTTAGCAAAAACTTGGCCATAAAAATCTGAAAAACCTATTCTCCCAACCTGATTCATGATGGTAGATACTGTTATGTCTATATTTGCTGGATGCCCTACATTTCTACCGCAAAATGGAGAAAGAACGCTGCTCTTCTAGACAGGGTAGATATGGGGAGAATTTTTGGAACCATCTCTTAACAAAGTCATAGTTTAATTTGATTCACGGGACTGTAAGGAAATCATAAAGAGCACTCACCTCTGTCATTGTTGGATGGAGCAGTCTGTGCTAGATTCAGTGTTACGTATATCACTGCCTGTTTGGAAGTTATCACAAAATTAACTGATTTGCACGTGACTGTAGACAGACTGTTTCAGAATTCTCAACTCCTGAGATAAAAATCCAAATTTTAATTGTCAGCACTGCATATTATTTTTATTCCACAGTTCGCAGAATCTTTTGTAGACCCGATCTTGTACCCTGGTTTAGTTTCTATCACAATTTGAGGCACTGTGAAGGCCGGGCCAGGAAGAAACACTATGAATTCACCTGGCTTACAGAACAAGCATAAGGTGAGGTCTACACCACTGACCTAGGGCCAGATGGAGCTTTTATCTGAGGACACAACAAATGCATTTTCCTGGTACTACCACTACAATTCCTGTGACCGCTCAGTTTGTCTATTCTTCCTGACTCATTGAAAAATCTTGTTTGAGCTGTAATGAAGAGCATAGCCATGTTGACTGACTTGTCTTTGCAGTCATCCTGTCTTCTGGAGAACCAGTGGTGCTTCCAGCAGTGCTATTGAAGTAGCCTCTTCCAAATGGTATTTGCTGCTTTTTTAATTCTCCCTAAGGATCACATATACTTAAGGTATCCTAAAGGAGCCTAGAATAGACCTTTTGTTTTCATTTGTAAAGAAGCCTGTAGGGTACTTGTCTGCCATCACGCGAGCCATCATCTGACGCTGAAGTCTCTATTAGCAGCTGTAGACTGGTACCTCCTTCGAAAGCAACGAAGAGATGTCTTGTTACTTTGGGAGACCACGCTAGGCCATAACACCGTGCGACAGACCACCAATACAAGCCTGCCCCACTTAATGCTGGTCTCCACCCAAATTTCCCAGTAGTCCTTAAATACCATTCTTCTGTACCTCTTGACTCCTGGGAGGATTCTGTAACCCATTCTTTAGGAAAGATGAGTTGAAACAAACTAATACAAAACTTCCATATACATTTCAACTTTTAAAAGGTTTGTAAAGGCACCTGTAGTAAGTTCTCTTCTTTTTGAGGTATTTAATACAATAGGATTCTGGTTTCTAAGTGGTTTTGTAATGCACATTTCATATAATAGGATCCTCCTGGATTTTTTTTTTTTTAGGTGTGCATTCCGAAGACTATTTATTATTCTTTTTGTAACTTTTTCATCTTATGAAATGCCAGCAAAATTCCATCATGTTCTCTCTGGAGCACCTGTGACTTCAACTAAGCATTAACCTTAAAAAACATTTTGAAGTGTAATGTAACTGCTTTGCTTTCACCATGTTCCTTGGAAGCTGCAGATGAAAATAAGAAACATTGGAAATAAATATCATAAAGAAATCAATAAAAGTAAGATAAATGTACAATATTTTAGAAGTTACAGTGTATATAGGGCACATCTATAGCATTAAAAATAAATAATTGGTTTTACTTCTTTAAAAAAATCTCACAAAACCCAGCATCTTAGAGTAGAAGTAATCTTTGTTCCATTGCAAGGTAAAAATACCAGCCAACATACATTACATAAATAAACAAACAAAGCCCAGACCAAAGCAAAATGGATTTGTGCCTGAAATTTGATCTTCAGAAGAGGTGGAAAGATTTTGAAAATAACAATTTGTTTGCAAAGTATTTTTTTCCCCTCTCTTTAGAACCACTTCAAAACATGTTAATACTCATACATTACCAACTACAAATTAATTGTAGGGAAAATAGTATAAGAAATCCAGGCAGCTCTGGAATTAATAAACCCAGGTTTCCTATGACTCTGTGCCTTACAGTGAAATTGCAATACTCTGTGGCTAGTGTGATCACTAGTATCTTGGGGGTTTCTATAATGGGATGGTCTACAAGACACCAAGCCTGCTGGTGTCAGATGGGATTAATCTTTCTCAGAGGAACAAGAGGGTCTTTACTCAGGAGCTAGAAGGGCTACTGACAGAGCTTTAAACTAGACTTGAAGAGGGAAGGGATAACATAAGGCTTGTCTGTGACAAGTCATGGTATGACACATCAAGGTTTGAGGGACAGGTCGGTAGTGAGGGCCCTCAGCCTGTTGCTCTGAGGCATACTGAGGACACTGGAGCACACTCGAAGTCGTACAGAGATGAGCCAGGGTCTCCTGAGGTAATAGGAGCCAACAGAGAAGCATCAGTGAACTACCTCAAAGAATTAAGGTGACACCTGTAAAAGTGTGACAAGGCCAATGGCCCAGCTGAAGAGCCTCTACACAAATGCATGCAGCATGGGCAACACAGGAGCTGGAAGCCACCGTGCTGCTAGAAAGCTACAACCTGCTTGCCATTAACGACACTTGCTGGGACAAATTCCATGGCTGGAGTGCAACTATCAATAGCTACAGACTGTTTAGAAGGGATAGGTGAGGAAAGAGGTGGTAAAGGGTTGCCTTCTAGAGACCTAGGCAACAAAGGGAACCTTGTGGTTGGTGTCTACTATAGGCTGGCTGATGAAGTGGAGCCTGGCAACAAAGCCTTCTTACTCCAGCTACAGGAGGCATCACACCCACAGGTTCCTGTCCTGCTGGGGGATTTAACCACCCCAACATCTGCTGGAAAAGTAGCATGGTGAGCTGTAGGCAATCCAGGAAGACTCCTGGAATGCATGGAGGATAACTTCTTAAGCAAGGTAATAGACAGCCCTACCAGAGGGGATGCAGTACTGGGCCTGGTGGCCACCAATGCAAGTGAGCTAATCAATGATGTCAAGATTGGAGGCAGCCTTGGCTGCAGTGATCTGCACTGGTGGAGTTCACAGTCCTAAGGGATATAACATGATTTAAAAATATGGACTAATAGATACAACTACAGATTTTATTATAGATCGTGCATATTATCTAGTTATGTTACGACTACAGATTTAGAACTGCACAGTGGTCCTGTGCTTCAGAAATCAGTTCTGTGAGACACAGGGAAGTTACATACCTATGTCGGGTACTTAGAGTGAAGGACAGCTCTAAGTTCCTGTCACTCAGGTTCTCCATTGCATTTCCCTACCCTGATCACTCTTGGACTAATCTATCCTTCCTCCCACAGAGAACAGCAGTGCAAAGAAAACAACATTGATATGAAGAAATAATTCCATATCCCAGGGAAATGCTAGACGGTAGAAAAAGTACATGTAACAAATTAAATTGGAATTTGGTCAGAAATTCCAGGTCAAATCATGGAAGTTGGCAAAAACTGTTCAGAAGTCTATAAAAAAAAAAATTATGGCCAAAATCCTTATGCTTTTTTTTTATATAATCTCAGCTGAGAGCTATTACAACTTAATATGTTTTTAGGTCAATCCACCCCTAAAACCCCCCAAAATGGGATTAGCAGTGGCTAGCAGTAGCTGGAGCTAAAGATCACTTTTTTTACATCCAATGAAAAGATATAATTAGCTAATGTCAGTTTCTAAATGATCCTTTCAAAATTATTTTTTTTTATGCATGAATGCCTTCAAAATATACTTCTGTAAAATATTTGCTCCAATAATTCACATTAAAATTTGTCCTTGATGGAGTGTTTCTGTGGCAATGACAGCTATTCATGTTCTGCTTGTGAGTATGAAAACTTGTAAGCTCATGATTTCTGTTGACGTAGTTACAGGACATTATCAAATATCAGCTGTTTTTTCAACCCTACTGATCTTAATTTTACATGTCAAACCATACTGATATATATTGGGTTTCTGTGGCAAGGTTTTGGTAGCAGGACTGGCTTCTGTTAGAAGCTGTGAGAAGCTTCCCCCATTTCCAATAGAGCCAATGACGGACGCACTGCTGGCCAAGGCCATCAGTGATGGTGGTAGTGCCTCTGTGATGACATATTTTAAAAGACAAAAAAAAAATCTGCAGCTGAAGAGAGGAGTGAGGATATGTGAGAGAAAACTCTGCAGACACCAAGATCAGTGAAAAAATGGTCTGAGAAGGGAAAAAGATGGTTGCCATAAAACAACTGCAGATGACAAAACTATGTAAAAGACAAGCAAAACCTCTTAACTACAAAAGGGAATATGTAACTGAGAAGAACTGAATTAGTAAAAGAATTACAGGCTTTCAACGAATGATTTCTCAGGATATAAAGAAATTGTAGTTTGGCCATCTCATCGTGAGAAACCAGAGGAACAAAACTTCTTTATATGGAACGATGCAACGCATATTACTTTGTTTTTCATTTTACTTTGTATTTTAAAATATAATGCAAGACTTTGATTTTCCATTAAATGCTTCCACAGAAATTTAGCTCTGTGGAACTTCCCAGCAACAACGGGTTTTGTTCCATTAAATACTATGATGGCTCAATCTCTTTGCGTGTTTAACTGCATCCCGGTCCACTGACTCCAGTGGTGTCTCTTATTTAATGTAATTAAAGACGTGGAATCCAGATGAAGTAGACATGGATAAACCCCACTCTGCAGGTGGACCTGGTGAACCCTGCCTGGCTTGTGTCTCTAATGCAGGCATGTGCACCTAAGGTAGCTGTCTGCTGTTAACCCAAGTTCAGTCAAAGGAACCTCATTCACACTCTGTAAGAGGCTCCAGGCACAACAGCTTTGTCCTGTTCAAGGACACCTCTAGAAACACTCAGTGATTCATGACCAATATAAATACTCACCCCTACTGCAATCCTATAATATGTTGCCAGATTTATTTTTTTTAGTCCGTAATGGTAAACAAATCTTTTATCTAAGTAAGTGTTTTAAACACACACATTTGAAGAAAACTAATGATTCTCACTGCACACCTACCATCTTGAGTTTTAAACAAATTTTATAGTTGATGAAATAAAATAAAGAAAAAATCCAAGAGTATATTGTTGTTCCTAATAAAAGGCAGGCTACGAAGCAAAATCAGGCAACATAAATCCACATCACACATCCATATTTCGCACAAAAGAAATATCAGTTACATAAAACAGGGCTTTACAAAAGTTTGGCAGTGTTAGGCAAATGAATACAGATGCTATGCACTGCTTGAAAAAAATAATTTACTTTGTTAGCTTACAAAAGTGACAGTGTTTCATGTTACACTTTAAATTATGAGTACAGCCAGCAGCTTTGATCCTGCAAACGTACTAACTCCTGAGATGCGATAAACACTTGTGACCTTGCTTTCAGGGATAGCTTAGGCTAAGTCTTAAATCAGCAAAAATTAATGAAGTTTGACATTTTTGGTATTGCCTCACTGGCTAACAATTTATATTCTGATTGCAGAAAGTAGGTACAAATGTTGACATTGAATTAACATATGAGCTTTTCAGGTAGAGCCTTAAGCAACCTTAAGCACACCTGCAGAGTCTGTCAAGCTATCAGTTTGCAGCAACATACTCACAGCACAATAGACAGCTCTCCGACACTTCATACTGTAATCGCTTGGCATGATCACAGCATTCAGTATTCTGACCGGTACTTACATTTTATACACAAGACACGACTCATATCATCGTCTAGGTATCAAACAGGCACAGGCATTCTGAAGGCCACACAACAATAAAACTGGTGTGACACGAGTCAGACCTCATGCATTTCAGAGTACCACAAACTTCAGAGTTGATGAGGACCTGGCCTTCAGAATAATGCAGTAACCAGCTTCTCCTCTCATACTTCTACAATGTTTTGTTCCTAAGCCTACAAGAGGTGGTATGAAAACTCAAATTGTAGACTTGGTTTTATGTGCATCTATGCAATTCACAGAGAGTAATAGTCAAGCAAGCTTGGTTGCACTTGATGATCTTAAGGGTCTTCTCCAACCTAAATGATTCTATGATTCTATAATTTTTAATTCATTATGTAATTCTCAAGACAGCTAAGTTGCTGGGTTCCCCCCCTCCCCCAAAGGTGATAGAAAATGGAAAAACTAGAATGCAAACATATTGAAAAGCTACCTTGGAACAAAAATATCACAGGACAAAAAATGTGAGAATACCTAGATAGCCAGAACTGGTTTTTTTTTGTGAGTATTTTGCTAAAAAAAAAAAAAAAAAAGTCTGTGAATAAGGTTAGTACTTAGGTGTAAGGTATAATTAGCTTTTGCCTACACACATATAAATACTCCCATTTTAGGTACTTAAGGAATTACTAGATTTTGTTGAAAAACTGATGGGAAACAAAACATTTAGCAATGAGTGTGAAAAACAATTGATAACAGATGAATTATCTGTCCTTTGAGAAGGTTTCACTGTTTTGAAAAAGCTGTACTAGCCCACGTTAGAGTGGAACAAAGAGCTGTAAGATTTCAGAATTTTGGAATTTTCATAAGCTTGCATTGATGCTATTTAGAAGTACATCAGTTTTCATTATAAAAGGAAATTTGATCTAGTCTTCTTGGAAAATAAAAGTGCTTATACAAGTGCCCAAATGAACACAAAATTCGATTTTTCAGGTTTTGAAGCAAAACCTAAAATAGAAAAATGAGATAGTGCCAAGTTAAGAATGTTTATAGTTTGCTATGAAATAATTTTTTTAAGATCATGGATTTCTCAGTAGGTATTTGTTGCTAACCAGACTAGTACATATTGCAGACTTGCAGACCTCCAAAGTACGAGAAAGAAAATATTTCACCCACCTTTTCTCAAACTCAGCATGAAATCCTAACTCCACTGATACTAGAGGCAAGGCCTCTGCTAGCTATAGTATAGTCAGGATTTCCATGCCCAAAGGACTTTTTTTTTGACCAGTAAAGTTTTACAGCATACAAATGTGTTTCTGCATGTCTGTTTCTGTAAGAGAGATATGTAATGATGTGAACAGGACTACACATGATGAGTACATAGCTATTAAAAGCCTGAACACATCTCTACATTTCAGGAACCAAGTTTAAAGGAACTGGAATAGTTCTGGTTACTACAGCAGTGTCAGCTTCAATATGCTGCCTTCTCTGGTGTATTTTACAGGAATGAAAAGTAGCAGCATGTTTATACATACACTCAGAATCAAATTCACAAGAAAGGATAAGAAAAGTGAAAATTTAACAAAGAAAAGATAGATACATGTTTTTTCACACGGATCTCCCCAATACTCTGCTGAGAGCTGAGCTTAGATGGGAATGTGCTCAGAGAGTCTTTAATATTAAATCCGCAGCTGGACTCCTTGCTTAAACTACTGGCAAAGGTCTTTCAAGGACTTTCTGTCGGGAAATAATTGCATGTTGAGGAATTTCACACCACTATGCCTATCTCCATTACATTAACAGGTATAACAAGGTTTAGTGGTATTAAACCAACCTTTTTGACTTCACACCAGTACAGAGACATCCTGCATCCACATAATTTGTCGGTATTTTGCAGATTCTTTAAGGTCACTTTACAGTGTACTGCAGTGGCAACAGTCAGCTGGGAAATGTGATGTAATACGTTCAGTGACACTTGAATGAGACACCTGGGCAATCTTAGTATTAGAATTTCCCAACACAAATGCTAGATCACAAGACTAATTTTCTTCCAGTTTCAGAATATGAAATGTAAAACTCACTGTATATTATCCAAATTAAATGAAAACAAAAGATCTGGAAGCAAATGACTCATGCATCAACTAACTGCATTAGGAATGCTTGCAATGAGGTATCAGATTTGGCTGCTTTTTCAGTTATCCCCAAATTAAACAGACAAAATATGTTCTAGAACTCAAAACTGACTGACTTTTTTTTTTTCTTTTCTTCTCTCCTCACACTCTCCAAGGAAAGAAACAATTAGAAAAATCAGCATTTGCTAATAAGCCCATATAGAAATTGCAGCTTCAAAAGTGATTCACCTTCAAACCCACAGTAATTCACTGAATGGATGCTCTTACCTCCACTCTGAATGTTTCTCTATTTGTCACTTTCTTCTGGTAATGTAATACCAAGACTGAAATTTGAACACCTGATCAGTTTGTTATCATACATTGTAGCAGCCAGCACTCCATATGTGGCACATCAGCTATCAGCAACGGAATGATTTCAAGCCAGAGATTCAGTGCACAGTGTACATAACAGAATTTCCTGAAGTATGGGATGTAATTAAGTCTATAGCAAAGCAAGTATGTCTCTCACAATAAGAAATGACATCAAGTGGGATTGATGTCTGTTGATTAATATATTCAGGGGTTTCAAAGATAGTCTATAAAAGGCTGTCAACTCTAGTGAAGTTAAAGAAATTACGTTCTGGAAAAATGAAGTGTTTCATGACTTTGAGACTTGTTTTTTCCACTTTCATGGAGGTTTTTTATCTACCAAATAAGAACACTTTGTCTTACTTCTTTCAGCATTGTTGATTAGTCTTTTGTTAATTTATAGATCTAACCAATCAATGGACAACATGCTAACAGATTCACATTGCATGGCAAGTGAACCTCACTGCTGATGAAGCTCACGCTGACTAAGGTTTCTGCATTTTCTAGCTTTACGATCACACCGGAGACCTCTCCAGTAAAGACAAAACAAGTAACTCTGTGGTTTCCGATGGACTTATTGACCCTCTATTAGTCAAAACATACAAAAAAAAATTCTGCCACCTATACGATGTCTTCCCGCTTGGAACCATTTGGGAAATTGTGTTGTCCGTGCTGTACCCAGCAGTGAAAGCCTCATTAAAAATGGTGTACTCATTGAGCTCCATGCACAAAATAGCTTATGCCACAGACGCAAACTGTTCTCTTGGCCAGCAGTAAAACACAGCTCATCATCATCATTTTCCACACTAAGTAAAAAACTGGGTCACTGGTGGTTTCTGTGAAGGGCCTAATGCCAGAACATAAATTGGGCTGGCTTCTCAGTTCAATGGTTGTTTAACAATGTGAGTGACACAGAAATCCACATTTGCAGAATGATACTGCGTGATCATTTTTAGGAAATTTTGGTATCGCTTCTCAGAAATATTTTAGATGTCAGCAACTGTTTCTACTGAGGGCATTTTGATATTGACACACTGAAGATACTTTGTAATACAGGTTTTTTAGGTTCTAGACAAAACACTCAGGTTGAGCTGCTAAATTAGTTGTAGCCTCTTTTTCTGCCTGGAATCATTAATATTTCAGGACTATTGCAGCAAAGTCTATTTTTTACTATTTTCCTCTACAAACTGATAGTAGAATGAATGGTAGCAGTTAGAAAATCTAGCCAAAGGTAGCAAAACACATTTACTTTTGCCTGTGGGATAATCTTTAAAATCAGGTAGCATGTGATCTGAAGTTAGTCAGTTTACCAAGTAGGTTTTAATTCAGTAAACAAAGAAGAGTGCAGAATTCATAAGAATATACATTATTTCATAAGAAATAAATTACTGTCATTCCCTGGGTATATCAACTACCAAAATTATTAACGTAGGTAAGCAAAGAAATGTGAGTGCACTGTAGATGGCAGATGACAAAAGCAGTCTGAGAACAAAACACCTCTGATCTGAAGACAGATGAAAGTAACTGACAAAGTCAGAACAATAGCTGTACTTATTCAAGCAAAACACCTATTAAGTCTCTAAATAAAGATAGCAGGGTTATGCTAGAAGAGGTATCTTCATGCAGTTGTGATATTAAAATGTAATACCTTAACAAAGACCTGTTAACAACTGAGTTCCAAAAACACTTAATTCCAAATAGCACCAAGGAGGTGCCTAAATAAAATGACTAGAAATTTTTAAAATATTGTCACTGCATATTTTCTCAAGGCTCATGACATTACAGTGTATGCCACTATTAAGGCAAAAAAAAGCCACCCCAAAACCTCATTCTTACAGCCTGAGAAATGGCAGATGTACAACTTTAGCTTTAGAAATGTGAGAGCTATTGCTGTTAGCACAAATAAATGCTGGATGCTGCTGTATTTTAACCACAGCAATTCTTTCATTTTTGTTGTCAACATTCCCAGAGGCATTAGTTTACAGATTTTTTGAAGACTGAGGTTATCAGATTCTACTCTGCTCTCCTTTTGTATACAGCACTAAAATATTATTCAGATTTAAAATCTAATTTAGTTCTTTACATAGAGAAGTAAAACAATTCATACAACATGCTTGCAGTAAAGAATTGAGATGAGCTGTGCTAGAGGAGAAAGTATTCTAGTACACAAGAAACAATTTATCCAAGTTGGCATCATATTCAGGGATCACTTTTATTTAAATGTAAATACGAGTTCTAAAGCAATTTTTAAATTAGGGTACCAAGAATAAAAGTGTTCTGAAATTTTAATTTAATCATGAAGTGCTTTCCATTCCTTCTACTACTAGTTTTCCTCCACATCTGCTTCTAAATTGTACAATTAGATCAAAAACACAGCAATTTGTGTGATGTCTTCCTGCACATCCATTTTTGACAAGGCTACATTGCCAGGTATCGGCCTGCAGCCCACATTAACTTCAGTACCAATTACTTCTGTGAGGTGAACACAGGGCTTAGAGAGAGACAAATATATTATTAACACACTCGAAACACAAAGAGTTTAGCAGAACCATGGTAAAATTAAACTGTTACAAGCAATCCCACATAAATTTATGAATAAAGTCTTCTGCGTGCCGAAGATATGAAAATGTATTCAGGTTTCATACTACTCATTTTTAGCCATAAAAATGGTATCACTGTTACAAAAGTACCTACTTGTTTACTTTCAGGGTAATATTGGCATTTTCAGTCATGAAGAATCTATTCAGTGCTACACAGCGCAGAGATTATGCCTTGTAAGTCAGAAGTGAACTGATATGCAGATTCCACAGCACAAAAGTGGATTTTAGAATATTTTCAATGCTCTAAGAAATTTTACTATATTGTCTTTATTTACTTTGGTGGGATAGCTAGGAAAAATGTGGCTGAGGTTTGAGTATTTCACCATCAAAAATTTGAGAAGTAGATGTAAGGAAATGGCTTTGCTTTACACTGTAAAATTCCAAATTTTTATCCTGGACTCAGTTTTATTTTTATTTTGATGTTTCTTCTTAGGATGACATAATTACATAATAAAAATAAATTATTTTGAATATTTCGTAAATATCACCTCAAAAGTAGTCAAAAGTAAGTACTCTTAAGTCTGCGGTAAAGCACTAAAGAACTGAAGGGCATAAAATTTAAAACTTATTCAAGAGACAATTATTTGATGCCGAAATGGAGGGCCAGTGCATTCATTTCTGAAAGCACAGTATTGAATCACACTATTTCAGGACAGTATAAAAAAAAAATGGATGCCTGGTATTAGCTTGTTAAATTTATATGTACTTAGTACATACATGCTGAGCAGAACAAGGAAACAAACCACCTCTTTTAGGTGTTATGCAACATTTTTTGATTACTGAAAACTACTGCTTTGGGCAAGAATCAAGGAACAGGTCATTAAAGGGTTAAAGTATAAAAAGATCTGATTTCCAGAAGGAAGAGCAATTCTTAAGATCTGAAATATACAACATGTTTTATTAAAAAATTATCTGGTTTTCTACTTCAAAAACTGAGACTGGTCAGAGGAATATTATTTCAGGCCAATATGGAAAAAATATTTCTTAAACCACAAAGGGACAGTTTCACATAATGTCACGAACGGAACTTAAGCCTTCAGTAAAAAGGAAACAAAATTCACTTTGTAACATGAACCTCTATCAAAGGTGGAAGAGAGACAAATATTACCTGCTATCTGGATTGCCATGCCAAGGGGGTAAATTTAAGAAAGAATTTCCTGGCTTGGGAGTCCATAAGTCTGCTCATTAAAAATTCCTTTTTTTTTGTGTGTGTGGTTTGACTTCTTCCCTTCTGTTCCTCCAGCCCTTTCAGTAAAATTTTTAAAAGGATATAAAACTGCTGAAAAGCCAGTCACACAGCCAAAAGCAAATATACTAAGCACTAAGCGTATTTAAAGTTTAAAGCCAAAATTATTCACCTAGTAGTCATTTCTGTCTTGCATTGTGCAAAAAATCCATTCAATACTTGATGTGATAACGAGAGAGTTCAAACTACTTCTCCTTCGTTTTCTCCCACTATAAAGCAGTAGTGATACCGTTTTACAGGTCCATACTTCAGACTTTTGAGATACTAGTGAGGAAAAACCATATGAATACATAAGCGCAATCTATATCCTGATTTTTATAAATTTCTTTGGAAAAAAGAAAGGACACCTCTTTTTTCCTGTGTATTACTTCTCAGCTAAGACTCTTAAAGCCCAATTCATTTACCAACAGGCACTTGACCCCAAAAAAACTATTTCCACTCCAGTAAAGTGGGTTGGACATACATTTATCCATCAGCAATCCATGCATCAGACCTCATTACACCAGGAAGTGTTTTG
Source organism: Baryphthengus martii (assembly GCA_013396935.1). Taxonomy (NCBI): domain Eukaryota; kingdom Metazoa; phylum Chordata; class Aves; order Coraciiformes; family Momotidae; genus Baryphthengus; species Baryphthengus martii. The sequence goes on along the minus strand of VWZK01010299.1, from coordinate 13,812 downwards.
AGAGCATGATCTACTGTTTTATAACATACTTTTAAAAGACCTTTCCATATTTTTCGCCATAATTTGCAGGTACCATAAAGCCTGCAAGCTGGTGACATTTTATTTTGTAAGTTTTTAATGCTTCACCAGACAAAGCAGCTAAAAGATTTTTAAACACCATGTTTCCAGCTGTGCTCTGATCTAATTAAAAAAATAAATTACAAATGTTGGACACACTTAAAGTAACTTCAGTTTATGGTGACTGTGGCTTGAGCTAAACACTGCTTCATGACATCCACACTCTTTGTAGACCGTGACACAAACAGGTTTTTGTTTGTCGGCATTCTCCAGCGTAGTTTATTTGTTTACGATTTTGTCTTGACCCTGTTATTGCTGCTGAGATCAGAAGACAGACGTGCCTGTTATGCTTTCCTGACCTCCTGAATGAACAGATGTGACAGAAGTTTGCAAAAAAAAAAAAAAAATCGATGCCAGCACTACAATGCATAGCGTTACATGCATACAAAAGGTAAAAAAAAAACTTTTTAAACCAAATTAGATTTTTTAAAAATTAAGTAATTTAAGTGTGTAGAAAATGAAAATAAAATTAATTACACTTTTTTTTTCCTCATTTCCTTGTCTGATTTTGATTTTCTCAGCAAGAAGTTCTGTTTGAAATAGGCTGGATGCAATGGGATTGTAAAGTAAGTTCTCAGGTGGCACAGTGACTTGTGAATTATGCCTGAGACAACCACTGTGCTAAAAAAAAAGACAGTGTTTCAGAGAAGACATAGGCTTGCTAAATATGAAATAAGTCCACAAAACAAAATGGTTTCAATGTTGTTCATGTTGCTACAGTACTCTGATAGAGTTGGCAAATTTTTTAAGGCATGTTAATAGTGTTTCAACCAGAAGCCATAGAGAGAGAATAAAAGCAGGGCCCTGAGAAAGCCTTGCACTTCTTTTGACAGAATAAAATTCTGCTGTGATGCACTGTTTGAGACCACAGTACTGCAGAATCACATCCAATTTGTTTAGAATAGAGATATCTGAATAAATACAACTGTGCAATACTGTATTTCCTTAACATTTTAAAATCAATGTGACACATCTTTCTTGCTTGCAAAAACAACAGAATAAATAAGTAATCATTATCCCTGCTATTAAAATTTTCATATAGCAGTGCTCTTCAACACGCTTAATACAAATGGATGAGATTCAGGTGCTGTTAAGTGTCTTGACAAAAGTAATCTGATAAAGCTGTTCCAATCAGAAAAGTAATTCTAAACAGCTTATAATAGATGTATGCTGAACTTAAAATTATGATAAGAATTTCCAGTAATTTTGAGGAAATTTGGGGTTGTTTAGCATTTATCACTTCTTTCTGAAATTATTGTTGCAAACAGAAGAATCTAAAATTAACAAATGTGTCTGCACAACACTTTATGGTGACTCTTATAATAAATATTAGGATAAAGGTAATTTCTGAATATTTTTTCATTGTTAATAATATTATTAAATGTTATAAAAAAAACAAATTTCAGAACAATTCCTGTA